>SNQJ01S0153610.1:0-22734 GCA_010110895.2 Picea sitchensis | reverse complement strand
CCGTCCATGTGCCCATATTTTCTACAATGTTTTTTAGTTGTTGCTATTAAAACTCTTTCGAGACATCTAGTACAACAATTTTTACAAGGGCAATAACATTTACCGTCACCCTTTTCACCCTCTTAAAGTTTTTTCCCACCTCTAATGTTTTTTGACATTCTTCCCCACAGACATATACTGAAAAAAAAATACATGTTTTTTATTCGCTAAGAAGACCGTATTATACCCTTTTTGAACTTTCGTTATTATAGAAAACTTGTTGCAACATCCGTAAAATGAAACATATTTATAGATTTTATAACGTCGCAATTTCGACAATAGTTGACCAAGTCAAAGTTGACTTGGTCAAATACTAGGTGACCATTGGGGTGGGAAAAAACTAGTGTCCATAGCATCGCAAGTGCGATGAATATTTCACCAATGTCGCAAGAGCAACGTTATCGGGCAATATGGAGAAAAAAAATTAAAATTTCCTCTATTTTTCGATAGTATGGCCAATTTTGTCCATAACGTCGCAAATAGAACATCGAAATTTTTTCAATATGTACTAGTGAAAACAAGTGTGGAAAGAGGTTGTCCAAATTATTCTCACTCCTGTCAACACATGTGTGAAAAAAGGTTGTCCACTAGGTCCAAAACAGACCTACAAATTTCCAACAAATCATCCAAGAAGATGTCCAACAAAACTGCCAACAAGCTATCAAGAAACTGTCCATTGAATGCTCTAGAAATCAACAAATCTTTGCTACAAAGGGCTCTGATACCATGAAGAAAAATAAGGTCCTATGAGGCTACCCAAACAGGTATGTCCTTGACCTGAAATTGGGTTCTAAGTTTTTCTCTTCAACTTTCCTTTGTTTTTTTTTATGGCAGCAAACATTCAAGTAACTTTATGCTCATAAGTTTTATGGTTAAGTGTTATTTGAGGTGCCCTTGCAAGTTTTTTCATAACCCATTGTTAGCACATGCAATATAACTCAAAACAAGTAACACTCCTATAGATATTTATAACACTAAAATGTTAATCTACACATCTAAGCATGCATGAAAATGGACACAGGTATTTTTGGTCAACGTGACTGTGGATAAAACCCCCCCAGGGAAAACGAGTTTGGAATGAAAGTATATATAATGATGATATCAAGTAGTGAATACAACAAGGAATACAATACAATAGAACCTGGTAAGATAGCAATCTTCTCTCAAACTTGTAGCACAGGTTCCAAGAAGAATGTGCCTAGGAAAGTGCACCCTTCCTCCTTGTTACTCTATCCACTGAAAGGATGTGCCATCCTTCCTCCTTGGCCCAATGAAGAATCCCTTGCACACAAACAACCTATTGTGTGCCTCCTCCACCATGAACCAAATAGATCTGAGATAGCACAAGTCCTCCTATTTCTATATAAGGGTGCGCCCTCCTCCACAAGTGTGCGCTCCTCCAAGCAATAACCAACACCAACAAATAATGAAGGTCTAAGCCTCCATGAGCCCTCCATGGAAGGAGGTGCCCAAGCTCCCCTCTCTCAATCTTTCTGCTCATATTTTTTTATCGTTAAGTGTTCTTTGAGGTTCCCTTGCAATTTTTTTCGTAACCCAATGTTATCACATGCAATATACTCGAAACAAGTAACATTATATATCTTTACAACAATAAAATGTTGATCTATGCATCTAAGCATGCATGAAAATGGACACATGTATTTTTGGTCAACACGAACCTAGATAAAACACCCCAGCAAAAACTAGTTTGGAATGAAAGTATATATAATGATGATCTCGAGTAGTGAATACAACAAGGAATACAATACAATAGAACCTGGTAAGATAGCAAGCTTCTCTCAAGCTTGTAGCACAGGTTCCAAGAAGAATGTGCCTAGGTAAGTGTGCCTTTCATCCTTATTTTTATATCCACTGAAGTGATGTGCCCTCCTTCTTCCTTGTCCCAATGAATAATCTCTTGCACACAAACAACCTGTTGTGTGCCTCCTCCACCATGAACCAGACAGATCTGAGATAGCACAAATCCTCTGACTGCCAGATAATGGTGTGCCCTCCTCCGAGAAATAACCAACACCAACAAATAATGAAGGTCTAAGCCTCCATGATCCCTCCATGTAAGGAGGTGCCCAATATCCCCTCTTTCAATTCTTCTATTCCCATCCTCTTTCCCTTCTCCCAACTCTCTTTGTGGACATACAAGTAAATGAGCCTCTATTTTCCCCTTGCGCCCTCCTTGAGAAATTCATAAGGAAACCTAAATGTGGATGGATAGGATCATCTTAAGCCATCCCTAATAAATTGTTTAGATCTCTCCAAAATAATCTCAACTCAAAACACACTTTGGGTTAAGTTCCCTAATTTCACTCTATGTCCCTTCATTCACCCACTTAGTGAATAATTAGTCACTTTAGGCTAAAATGACTAAATTTCACTTTTGACTTAAATCTCCTAAGTCAAACTGAAATTAGACATAAAGTACATGGCACAATGGTACAAACATCCCCCTCTTGTGGTTAGAGGCCCAAAACCACAAGGGGGGCACTTTACAAGGTACCCAAATCTCAAAAATGACTCCATTATCAAATTTCTTCTTGGATGTGCTTGTTGAAGTCTCTTGACTCTTCAAACTTCCTCATCTTCAGAGATTTGCCCATAGTAACTTCTTCGAGGTCTCTAATGAACCTACTCTGATACCATATGATCGATAAATAGTAGGCCTATGGCCCGTCCATCTCATTAATACAAATACCCTAGAAACAAAAAAAAAATAGTGTCTCTACAATTTGAATTCACTATCAATTTAGACTTTAAATTAACTGCAAAACTTCTTGTTCTCTATAATTTTGAGTGAATGGATTTGCTTCTCTATAATTTATGAATAGAAAAAAGGTATGGCTCTATTAAATGGCTTCAAGGTTTGGTTGCTTGTTTATGGTGCCAAGGCCAATTAAATAAGTAGGGCTTTGCTAGCACAAGTTGCATCACTCAAATCTATCTCCAACTGAAATATCTACATTTATACTTTGCCTTATGCCAATGCATTTCTATCAATGCTAACTTTTTCACCTTGTATGTTGGAATGTGCATACACAACGCTCTTAGATAACCATTCCTCTACCCATTTATAGGATAAAAGTCTTGATAGAACAATCTAAACATATTTTCCAAATAACATGCACTATGAATTTGTTTAATAACATAATTCATGTCTGGTGATGGTTGTTGTTGAAACAAAGTTTATCTTTCTTCTCTAAATCCAAATCTTCATTTTCTTTGGTTACGGAGCCGCCCTTAGTTCTAAAAAAGATTCAAAAGGTCTTTCGGGATTTTCGGGGTTCGGGGTTCGGTTATTCACAAAGTATGTTTTTTAATGACAACCCCAAAGTCTCGGTACCGAAGTCTCGAAAAAGTGATTGTTTAAAAGGAATTGAACAGATTTTAAAGTAATAATTAAAAAAGTTAAAGGCTTTCTAATCCTTTCACATGTTCTTTTTTGGCCATCTCAACTTAAGCAACATTCCAAATGTCCCAACGCGCTTTTCATGAAATACCTTTTTAATCATGATTAATTAAGGTTTAAAATATACTTAACAGATCGTTAATCAGTCGCAATTCGGGAAATCAAAGAGTCGACCTTGAATCTCCTTAAACCTTGATTCCCGAAGTCGCAAAATTATTAAAATCTAATGCTATGTTTATTAAGAAATATGAAAGTTTAATGATAATAGATCCCATTGTGATTTCGCGATTCGAGATTTCTTACGTTAAAGAATCGTCGGAGTCCCGATACTCCAATACACAAAAAGTAAAGACTAACCCCTGATCACAATTAATTAAAGGGTTAAAACAAGTGGTTAGCGCCTAAATAAATCCCATCGTGGTTTCACAATTCGGGATTTACATGTGTCATACCTCTTGAGGACACAATGCTCGAAACTCCAAAACACGAAATCCCTAAAGAATTAAGAGCTTAAACGTAATTAACTTAATTTTAAAACGAGCATTAAGGGTATTAAATACGTTTTCACGTTTCGCTATTTGGGAGTTTTCAATGACATTCCTTTCGAAATCCCAGTTTTGAATCGTCGATATGTGGCAGTATCTATGATAGATTAATGGAGATATTTTTTGAAATAAGGTGCGTATCTACAGGCGTACCATCCCCATTAAAGCATTTATTTTTTGTCGCCTGTATCGGTACGCTAAATTTAAGACAGGTTAAAGGGAAATAAAGGTTTGTTATTTTGAATTTCATTCTTACTTTCAGACTAGGAGTGAGTTCCACTCAGAAGAACTCACGCATTTCTTCTTTGCAAATGGTTTTCATTTTAGCACAAACATCATGGCACCCAGAAAAGCGCCTAAGAAGAGTGAGGAGGCAGGTGAAATCTCGAATCTGAATGGAGATGTTATGTCCGACACTACGCCACATGCTATGGATTCAATCAAATCCTGGAGGCAGATTTTTGAAACCTTAGACTATAAGATTAGGAATTGCCCCGACGATTTCGGAAATGAAAGGACTGAAAATAAACTCAGAGACATAGCAGAGTCTAAGCTTCACAAAATAGCCACACAGTCGAGACTCATGCCATACAATGACATGATAAGCTGGGCTTTAGAGAAAACCAACATTCAGACAAGGAGCATTCTAAATAGCCAAGGGGTCATCGTCGGCTCGTTCAGACCCAAGCACATCCAAGTAATGTATAAATTGCCCTCTACTTCTAAATACATTTATAATGTTGAATTTGTAGCGGAATTTCATAGAAAGGGGTGTACAGAATTCGATAAAACATACCCAAGTATAATCAAAGAATTGTGGGGAATTCCAGCAAGATTTAGAGTTGATACTCATTACAGTTATGCCACAGCTCTGTTAAATGAATACATGGTTTATATAGATTTGATTCTATGTAGACTTTTCGGGAAGAAAAACCCTACCCATTTCCCTGCAGAATGGGTGCCACTTATACACGAAGTAGCCAAGGGTTACAGTTTCAACTGGGGTAAAATTTTATCAGATAATCTAACTAAGGAGATTGCAGAGTACCAAACAGAAAAATTGAAAGGTCGACCTACATATTTTTACATGTCTGCATATATTATGGATGTTATCTATTACATGACTCATTTCCCCTTGAGGAATTGGAGTTGGAACCCAGCCTGAGCGGAACCGAGCCTGAGCGGAGCCCATTCATGTTTATCACTCTAAACTATGGGAGGAGAATGTTAAAGATTTATTTTACGAAATCTGTCACTACGTAGTGATACCTTTGCACAAAATCTTGTATGGTTATGCACCCCCTTGTATTTCATAAGCAATCATGGGAAACCTTAAGGTGATTGCAGATTGGTTTATTGAAGAGGTTTCTCCTATGTCAAGGTTTTCGGGTGCTTGATTCCTCCTCACATACTTCCGAAATTCCTTCTTGACAGACTGGTGTACAGGGAGGTGGCCTACCAAATAATAACAGGTGGCATCGGCACAGAATTGAAAGCAGCTCAGAAGAAGTTATGGCCAGTTTTTCCTGTACAGATTGGGAAGTGTTCACTACTTAACTTTGGTCATTCCAAGGTTGAAGCTACAGCACTGGAAGACATCAAATTGGGAGATCTTGAACTCATAAAACATGCCCCTTATCAAATTGTAGGAAATAATTTTGCTTGTTGTAGTATGAAAATGTATGAACATGAAGCTTCTCCCTGCGACGACATGTTCAAGGGAGCCAGAACCTATGAGGAAATATTAGACATAGTTCAGGCATTATCACCCAAACTACAGACCATCTTTCTGACTTTCCAAAAGCACAGGTGAAGTAGTTTGTCAAAGATACTACAGGGAGAATCAACGACTCCTCCTCCATCTTAGGGAAGTACTCCCCCAGGTTTCGGATCAGAGGCTCATGATAAAGGGACTGCAGAATAAAATCTAGACAAGACTGAAGTGTCTTCACAAAAAGCAGAAGCTTCACAATCAAAGAATCTAGGGTCTTAAACGAGTTCCAAATCCAAGACTCCTTCAAAGTCGAGTCAAACGATTCCTCCTTTATCATCAACTATTCCTACTGATATCCCTAAAACAGCAGGAGAAAACCAATCTACAGAATTGGTAGCCCTATTACATCATTGACTCCTTTATAGTCACCTTTTGGGACTCCTCATCTCAAATTCATATATGTAAGTGACCTTACTCCCATCTCTAGAGAAGAGATACCTTCCTCTTATCACTTTTTCAGTAAGAAGAGGAAAGCAGTAGTGAAACAAGAAATGCATTTGAAAGGAGACGCAATGGTAAAGAAACACAGAGTGCTCGTAGATGTGCGGAACCTAGAAGAGGAATATTTCACCACAGAAGTAGCAGGTTCTATGGGAGCTCTGGAAATGGCCAATTTATTCTCAGTCGACTCTCTGAAAATAAGGCTGAAGCAAAAAAAATCAAATGATAGCTCAGTTGCAGGACCAAACAAGGCACACAAAGAATAATATTTGAGAGGAGGTAAATCAAAGAGTTGAACATGCCCGAACTGTGGACAAACAGGAAATGCAATTGTTGAAGTCTAGTTTATATGAAGCGAACAAGCAGATGCAAGTGAGTCAAGTACAGGTTATTCGGCAGGAAGAATTAGTGAGACAACTACAGGCTGAGTTGAAGTCCATTAAAGGACAAGTTGTGAATATAACAACATTTCGAACCCAAGCACTAGAGGTACATGAGAAACTACAAGTAGAACAACAAAACATACTTTCTAAAATAGAAATCATTCAAAACTACTACTTGGAAATAAGCCACTCACTGGATAACATTTCTTTCAAGGAAAAAGAGGCTACAGCATATCACATTGCTTTTCAAAATGCAGTAGCATTTTCGGCTAGAGAGGAAGTAACAACCATGCTAAAGTTGATTGTAGAAGAACAGATCAGGGGAGACATCATATTAAAAACATGGGAGACCAATATTGTCGAAATCAAGAAAATGGCAAGAGAAGTTAAGAAAGAATGTGAAGAAGTGTTTGATCAGCTAGATATAAAAACACTGGGCATTGGTAAAGGTGATTGTCTTGTGCTATTAGGACAGATCAATGTTGTAAGGCATCAACTGCATATCAAGGAGAGTTGGAATGAATCCCAGCTCGATATTTCACAATTAAAACAGCTTGACATCACCCAAATAGATAAGTGGCTAATGAAGTTGAATCTACAGTTGCAGTCGACAAAGTTTGAAAAGGGAAAGATTGAAGACAGGATGCCCCAAATTCAGAAGAATTTGTATATGTTTGAAGCAAAGGATATGACATAACCTTCCAAGATTTTGGTACAGTTTCTAGACAGGTGCGTCGAGTTTTATGGACCAAGCAAAGGAAGCGCTTCAAAGAAATGATGAAGTAACACATGTATGCTCATTTTTGTCCAATTGTTAGAAAATTAAAAAGTAATCGAGCAAGCGGTTCAAATTTTTATTATGTAACCGTAGCACTGAGGAGATTATGAGAATACCAACCATCTAAGGTTGATGATTTTCTTTGTATGAATACAATTTTGAAAGAGGAACCAAGAGCTTTTTCCTTGGCCGATTGTAGCAGATAAATTTTTGATTTTACAGAATTAATACAAATTCAAATCGAAGACTCCAGATCCCGTCAAGTTTGAGTTATGTGTTCCTCTGTTATTTCATATTTAACATCATTTCTTATATATCTTTGATGAATTCTTAGATGAAATTTAGTACAGCCTCTAATGTGGTGATTTATTATTTTAGTCATCTAATCGTTTACAGCTTTTCCTCGGTATCGGCTATCAGTAGGTACAAGACCTGTGAATTACTTAGATTTCTATATCTTATGCTTCATTAAAGTTTCTCTTGTCTATTTTCTTCTTCTATCACAGAGTGAGATTCTTCCTTGGTTGATGCCTCACCTTGTTCCACAGCTTTATGTTTTCTTTCATTTCATGCATGGTTTTTAGTTTAACTCAAATACAGGAAACGGCCTTTGATTTTGTTATACTATTAATTAAAAAAATTGGGAATTTTTCTTACATAATCTAAATAGAAACAACAACCTAAAAAACAACAAGTCTTTAAAACTCTTTTCCCTCCATGACTATACCCATTACGAGACAGCCCAATATCGAACTCGGTCTTATAGACCAGACCAGTATCGCTTTAACTCTTTTTAACACCATCTTAAAAACTGCTACCACCCGGGTTGAACTTGAACATTCATGGTTAGCCATTGAGCAAGGCATTAGTGTCCAGGAACAATTGGAAGCTAGACAGAGACAACTCAGAAATCATCTATAGCTCCTTTTCCCTTAAGAGTTGTCCTTCCTTTCTTTATATCATAGACCCTCTTATTTTTGGATGCCTAGACTTTATACTTTCAAGCCTTAAGTATAAACTCTAGAAAAACATATTTTTGGAGCCGTTGTCGGGGATGGAGAGACGAAATTATTTTCCCTGGGAGAACGACATTCGCAAGTTTCTTTCTTTGATAGTGAACAAAGTCTAGACACATTATAAAGGCTAATATTTATTATTCACTTGGCAACTCCACAATTTTAAATAAGTTGGCATCTGATTGAAGGAACACTAGACAAAACCCAGATGATAAGCAGACCTCGCCTATTTCTGACCCTGAAAAAATATTGAAACCAAGAGGATTCCTTAAGCAAGCTACTGTGGTTTACATACCTAAATCCACACAGTCCAGGGCTAAGATTCCACTCGAAACCATAAACTCTAAATTAGTTCTACCCGAAACTAAGACTGAAGCTCACTCGACTACCTTCGATGTAAGAGAAGGTAAGATATCTACAATAAAGTTTGTTTCAACTGATATCCCATCAGCTCTCGAAATAAATTTCCCAACCTCACAAAGTCTAGAAGATTATACCATACACTCGGATTCAACTCCTACAGGTTCTCTTATTTATATATCTTGCAAGTTAGAGGAACCGAGTCCTCGTGTCTCGTTCCCCCCTTTTTCATTTTTTTTGTCTCCTGATAAACGGTTCTCGGAATATTTTTTGCTTCATCCTGAAAAAACTAAAGGATCGGTATACATCTTTGAAAACCCTCTTTATAACGTACCGGTTTCCTCTCCTAGAATATCTATGGTAGTTGTCGGAGGAGGATATGGGGGCAGTCAAGGTCCACCCCCACCCCCACCACCTAGGATTTTCGCTAAAGTAGTTTCCAGATACGCTCCTTTGGTCCTCCCAGTACCTCTTCATGATTTACCTGAAAACTACATGAAAAACCTACCTAAGTTTACAGGGGAGGGAGACTTAACCGCAGTCGAACATATAAATTTCTTCGATCAATTCACAGATATTCTCGGTCTCGAGCATGAAGAGGTATATTCACGGTTGTTTGTTCAAAATTTTGAAGGACAGGTGAGAACCTGGTTTTGAAGTTTGCTCGTAGGTTCGATATTATCCTACGACGCGTTAGAAAATTCTTTTCTCGGACAATGGGGTGAAAGGAAAGATCACTTATATTATTTAACTGATTTTGGGGATTTAAAGAAGAAGAATTTAGAAACTGTTATTGAATTCATCCAAAGATTTAATAAATTATATAACAAGATCCCAATCGAAGTTAAACCTTCCCATCCTATAGAAAAGGTAACTTTTGCAGGAGCTTTTGAACCTGATTTCGCACTATTATTGAGAGAAAGGAGAGTGATCGATCTTACCTGAATGCAAGACGATGTCGTAGAAATCGATTCAAATATGATGGCTTCTGGAAAATTAAAAACAAAAATGGAAACGGGAAACAAATAGATTAAACAATTTAGGGAACAAGACGGACCCTCCAGATCTGGGAGGTCTACAGATGACAAGATGGATGTTATGGAAAAGATAATTAAAGAACTGTCAAATAAAATTTCAAAGATGGAACTAGATCAATCTAAAGAAGATTAGTTTGTTAGGAGAGAATTCAGGAGGAACCCCAATCCCCAAATACAACAAAGACAAATTAAAAATGAAGAGCAAAGGGTTCAGACTCCTTTAAAAAATGAAAATTTTATAGGAGGTAATGACATGCAAGAATATGAGGATTTAGAAGAAGATATTAATAATCTCGGTGATGATTGTTATCAACCTCATTTAACTAGAAAATATTATGAGAGGTCTTTAAAAACAGAACATCGGTCTAATGAGGATAGCAATACAAATAATACAGAGGATCCTGCTTGTCAGGGAATTGTTGATACTATAATGGTCGATCTCCAAAACAAGTATAATCTAAGATCTAAAACTAAAAACATGATGACTACCCAACCAAAGAAAATCCTGTCGAGAGGCGAAGTATATAAACCAGCTTCAAAGGAAACTGAAACACAGAACACCAGGATAAAAGGAGTTGACCCACAAGGTGCCAAAACTAAGACATCCGAAACACAGATGGCAAGAACAAAAACAACTGAAAACAAAGCAATACAAACAAATAAAGCAGAAAAAAAGGATACCAAAGTACCAATCAGTGAAACCGAAAAAACTGTAGGAGGTTTCATCCTAGAAAATGAGATTAACAAAATCAAAATACCGATACCTCTGGTTGAACTAGCAAAGAATATCATTTACCGAAAACAAATCACCAAAACGAAAAAAAAAATCAGATATGGGAAGTCAAGATGATGCTATAAATTTGGAAGATGATAAGCCTAATATAATTTTTGGCCCGCATTTTGAAGGGGCCAGAGATACAGTTGCTCCCTTCTACATTACACTAAATGTGCATGATCGTCTGCTACATAACTGCATGCTAGATTCTGGAGCCTCGCATAACATGATGCCCTAGGCTATTATGGATAGACTTGGCCTCGATATTACCAGGTCATGCAGAGACTTGTATTCGTTTGATTCAAGGAAAGTTAAATGTGTGGGCATGATCAAAGACTTGGTAGTAAATCTTGCACAGATACGAGTAAAAAGTGTTCTGATGGATGTGGTTATTTTTGATATACCTCCGAAGTATGGTATGATATTATCCAGGTCTTGGGGTGCCAATCTTGGAGGATCCCTTCAGCTAGACATGACATATGCCACGATTCCCATTTTCGTAGGACAGTTCACCCGATTATATCGAGAAACACGGTTGGCATACACGGTAAGTGATCCACATAATCCTAGAAATTACCATGTTTATGTCGTTGATCAAGATCTTGGAAATTGTATTTTATCAATTGATGACGATATAGATGAATGTGCTGAAGATGTCACAGAAAAAAATAAAACAACAAATGTAAAAGAAAGCATATATAGTACTGGAATCTGGAAAATGTATTTCAATGGTGCTTCATCATGTGAAGGAGCGGGTGCAAGAGTACTCTTTGTAGCACCTGGAGATGAGTTTATCATTCCTTTCTCTTACAGAATAGAGTGGGACATAGACTACACAAATAATGTATGTGAATACGAAGCCCTAGTTTTGGGATTAGAGGCCACTAGAAAATTAAACATAAAAAACTTGGAAGTTTACGGAGATGCGGAATTAATTGTGAAACAAGTAAATCGACAGTATTAGGCCAAACACCTGAGATTGATATCTTATAGACATTGCGCCTGGGATTTAATGGAAAAAAATTTCTCGTCAGTTAATGTTCATTACATTCCCCGTACAGAAAATCTGCAAACCGATTCATTATCCAAAGCAGCCTCAACTTTTTCACCTCCTACAGCTTTAAAACTTAAGTATCACATAGAAATAAGGCACAGACCCTCCGTACCGAACAATATACAACACTGGCAGGTGTTCGAAGATGATGAACAGATCAGAAAATTCCTCGAAAAGGTGGAAGACTTTGCTGAAACACACATTAACCAAGAAAACCAGAATGATCATACTTGGATTATGCAAGAAGGAGAAGATCCTCAAGATTTCCAAGATAAGGTCGCAAATCATCGCATGTTAGTACTAAAAAATAATCAAATCCCTAAAGTTCTAATTCCCCTAGAAAGATTATTCGACCATAATGATATGCCATTGAAATCTACATTGCAACCTCAGCCAGAGGAAGTCGAAGATTGTGATATAGACACTAAAGAAGAACTTGGAATGGTAAAAATATCAAAGTATCTTCCTCCTGAGATGAAATGTAAGTATACAGACTTACTCAGGTGATATAAAGACTTTTTTGCATGCCTATGATGAGCTGAGAACCTATGAAACCACTGTGATAGAACACAAGATCCCTTTAAAGCCTGGTGTTAAACCTTTCAGACAGAATCTCAGACAAATCAATCCTATATTATTTCCCGTGGTCGAAAAGGAAGTAAAAAAAATCCTAGATGCCAAAATAATTTTACCACTCAGGTACTCTGAGTGGGTAGCCAACTTGGTCCCGATCAGGAAAAAGAGCGGAGAAATTAGACTGTGTGTAGATTTTAGAAACTTAAATAAATCATCTCTTAAAGACAATTATCCGCTACCCAAAATGGACCATGTCTTAGAAAAAGTAGTCGGAGCAAATAGGATGTCCATGATCGACGGTTTTTCCGGTTACAATCAAATTGTTGTCAACGAAGACGATAAAGAAAAAACATCCTTCACCACCTCTTGGGGTACATTTATGTATGACAAAATGTCATTTGGTTTAATGACTGCAGGTGCTACCTTCCAGCGGGCTATGGATATCGCCTTCGTCGGTGAAAGAGATAAATTCATGGTTATTTATCTTGATGATCTGACCGTTTTTTCTAAATCCGATGAAGATCATCTGATACATCTCAAGAAAATGTTCGAGAAATGTCGTAAATTTGGTTTGTCTCTAAATCTCAAGAAATCTCACTTTGCAATGCAAGAAGGTAAACTCTTGGGCCATATTGTGTCTCGGGACGGAATTAAAATTGATCCTAAAAGGGTCGAAGCTATAGACACTATAAATATTCCTAGAAATGTAAAAGAAATTCAGTCGTTTTTAGGAAAAATAAATTTTTTGAGAAGATTTATCCCGAACTTCGTTGAAATAGTGAAATTGATCACAAATATGCTTAAGAAGAATAGTGAAATTAAATGGACAGTCGAAGCTAAAGCATCGTTTGCACACATCAAGAATATTATAGGCGAAGCGCCTGTACTGGCGATTCCTGATTATCTCAAGGAATTTTTTATCTTCTCGTTTGCATCCGAACACACAATTGTAGTAGTACTCCTCTATAAGAACGACGAAGGTTTCGAGCAACCAATAGCATTCTTCAGTAAAATCCTCAGAGACGTAGAATTGAAATATGACATAATGGAAAAACAGGCATACACTATGGTCAAGGCACTAAAGGCTTTCAAAACCTATGTATTACACTCTAAGATAATTGCATATGTACCCACCAGTTCCATTAAAGACATATTGGTTCAACCTAATAGCGACGGGAAGAGGGTCTGATGGCTTGCTAAGATTCAAGAATTCGATTTAGAGGTGAAACCGACAAAGCTCGTAAAAGGAAAAGGTTTAGCTAAGCTACTAGCCGAGTCAAATTTCAGAGCGCTTGGTATAAATAATCTGCAAGAGTATGAAGGATGTACGGATATGGACGAACTTGACAACCAAATAGCTACAACCAGTATAGAAGAAAATTTTACAACTTCGGTGTGGTACAAAGATATAGTATCTTATCTTCTGACCTTGAAATTCCCAAGTGATATGACTCCATCTAAGGCTAGAACATTGAAATTGCATGCGGTGAAGTATTGTATGTCAGGGAGCCAATTGTATTGGAAAGACCCTCTAGGTTTTCTACTGGTCTGTCTAGTAGAATCGGAGACCGAAAAGGTCGTAAATGAATTCCACAATGGACTGTGCGGAGGACATCATGCATGGAGAGAAACGGATTATAAAATCCTAAGAGCGGGTTATTATTGGCCTAAATTATTCACAGATGTAAATGCCAAAGCTAGAGCTTATAATTCATGCCAATTATTTACAGGCAAGCAGAAACTCCTAGCACTACCTCTGGTCCCGATTAAAACGAAAGCTTCGTTCCAACAATGGGGTTTGGATTTTATAGGCAAAATTAATCCACATTCCAATGCATAACACAAATGGATCCTGACCGCTACAGATTATTTCACCAAATGGGTAGAAGCTATTCCGACCAGAAAATCCATAGATTCAGTGGTGATAGACTTCTTGTAAGAAAACGCATTATCTAGATTCGGTTGTCCCCGAAAGATAGTTACAAATAATGCCCAGGCATTCAAATCTATGGCAATGGTCAGTTTTTGCCAAAAGTACAATATTATATTGGTTTACTCCATAGCATATGACCCCCAAGGCAATGGGCTTGATAAATCATCAAATAAAATCTTAATTACCATAATTAAGAAGGTGTTGAATGAAAATAAAAAATCATGGCATGTGCATTTGAAATACGCCTTGTGATAAAATCGAATAGGCACCAAGAAATCAATTAGCACTTCTCCATTTCGAATGGTATATGGGACTAACGTGGTATTACCCATAAACCTGGCTCTACCTGTGATGAAACTTTGGCAAGATGAAAAAGAAGAACCAAACCATGTCACAAGAAGAATAAATCAACTGATTGAAGTTCAGCAGAATAGGGTTGAGGTGGATGAAAGGCTGCAAAAATATCAAGACAACATGAAAGCATTGTTCGATCATAAGGCTAAGGGTAGGGAATTCCTCCCTGGCAATTTGGTTTTGAAATGGGATGCTAGGAGGGAAGACTCGGAAAAACATGGAAAATTTGATCATATCTGGTATGGACCATTCAAAGTCAAGGCTTCTGAAGGGAAGAACTCATTTTTGCTAGAAAATTTGGATGGTAAAATCCTCAATGCCCTTATCAACGGGCATTATCTGAAGCACTATATGCAATAAACAAATTCCAAAATTCCACTATATATAGCGGTTTGTGTTTTCTGTTTTTATAAGTTTTTGGTGAGTTTTACTTTCACCGCAAATAAAGCTAGTGATCTCCTAGAAATAGAGATATAAAATATTTGATACATTGAATTCTATAAATATTAAAACCCTGAAGCTTTTCATGTTGTCTTCTTGCAGGATTCTGGTCTACAACCCAAATATAAAAAAGAAGAAAACGGATGGTCGCGTATCGATTCGCTCAAAACAGGTGAATAAATAATTTACTAAGATGAGAACGAAGTGGTAAGACAAAGGTATAAATTTCAGAAATGTCTAATTTCAAATGAATATCACCTAGGTGCAACAATGCTCTCATGAGTATGAACATATTCGCCCGAGGCATCGTCAAAAGAATGAATTTTTCTATGAATCGTAAATAATCCTCTGGATAAGATAAAAAAAAATAAGTGAAATAAACAGGAGAAGTAAAGTGACCTCAAAGAAAGGGTTCCAAGAGTCATGATTGCATTACCACAACTATGTTTATGAAATTCAAATCCTTCTCTGCCATCCTTTTTCAATCTGTGGTATTTTCCCCTTGACCCCAGATGCCTTCCCATGATTTCCACAGAGGAAGGAGATGTTACACTTTAGCTCTGAAGGCCGACGAATGAATCTTTAAATAAAAGGCAAGTCCTCATGACTCCTCAAACTCATACTGAACAAAGATATGTATAGGCTAATCCTAACTCCCTTGGTTCTTTTAACAGGTTATAAAAAAAATTATTCTTTCTCAAAAGAAGGTCCCTGGAAATAAAATTCCCCCATAAGTTTTCCTGCAGACTAAGATGTTTTGAAGGTCAAAAATAAACTGATCCAGAGTAATCAAAGTGAGTTGAAAGACCTTTGTTGAAAAATTATACACAAATATCACCCATGGTATACTCTATACTAATTGATTGCCCCCACTTCATGTCAAAGAAAGTATAAGACGGATGGTGAAAGGAAATTAAAAAAAACGATTGCACCCATCTAATCCAAAAAGAGATGATGAAAGGAAATTCATAAAATGATTGCCCTCATCTCAGCATTTAAATGCAAAGTTACAATTTGAAGTGGTGAAAGGAAATTCAATAAAGGGAATCAAATAACTTCACTGGGGTACTGAACATGCTCGCTGGCAGTGAAGAAATGTCTAAGATATCTGTAAGGATGTTATACATGAATTATATTGTACTCTGGTAAATTAGTTTTCTTTGAAGCCCGATCTACATCCCAAGTTTGTGCGGGACTCCCTGATTAAAAACTTTAAAATTACTTCACCTTGAGGCAAGCAAAATCAACAGAACCTGTTAAAAATCCTAAGGTTTTTTGGATTATCTTAGGTGGACCAGAAATCAGTATCAAGAAAGAGGAAGTCAAATGGCCTAAAATTGATATTAGAGAGCGATTGGGTTTCGAAATCTTTCAGAGATAAAGATGAAACCCCCCTTTTTTCCTCTGCACCTTCTTCTTGAACAAGTTTTTGAAACAAACTAATGACTCCATTTGCCCAATAAAGACACATGGTCTACTATTCTTCTTGTCACACAGGGAGGAAAGATCCCTAGATGGAGCCTATGTTGAAACAAAGTTTATCTTTCTTCTCTAAATCCAAATCTTCATTTTTCTCTGGTTACGGAGCCGCCCTTAGTTCTAAAAAAGAGTCAAAAGGTCTTATGGGATTTTCGGGTTTTGGGGTTCGGCTATTCACAAAGTATGTTTTTTAATGACAACCCCAAAGTCCTAGTACCAATGTCTCGAAAAAGTGATTGTTTAAAAAGAATTGAACAGATTTTAAAGTAATAATTAAAAACGTTAAACGCTTTCTAAGCCTTTCACATGTTCTTTTTTGGCCATCTCAACTTAAGCAGCATTCCAAATGTCCCGACGCGCTTTTCACGAAATACCTTTTAATCATGATTAATTAAGGTTTAAAACATACTTAACAGATCGTTAATCAGTCGCAATTCAGGAAATCAAAGAGTCAACCTTGAGTCTCCTTAAACCCTGATTCCTGAAGTCACGAAATTCCTAAAAACTAATGATATGTTTATTAAGAAGTAAGAAGGTTTAATGATAATAGATCCCATCACGATTTCACGATTCGGGATTTCTTACGTTAAAGAGTTGTAAGAGTCTTGATACTCCAATACACGAAAAGTAAAGACTAACCACTTATCACGATTAATTAAAGGGTTAAAACAAGTGGTTAGCGCCTTAATAAATCCCATCGCGGTTTCACGATTCAGGATTTACTTGTGGCATACCTCTTGAGGACACAATGCTTGAAACTTCGAAACACGAAATCCTGAAAGAATTAAGCACTTAAACGTAATTAACTTAATTTTAAAACGAGCATTAAGGGTATTAAATAACTTTTCGCGTTTCCCTATTTGGGAGTTTTCGATGACATTCCTTTCAAAATCCCAGTTTTGAATCGTCGATATGTGGCAGTATCTATAACGGATTAATGGAGATATTTTTTGAAATAAGGTGTGTATCTCCAGGCGTACCATCCCCATTAAAGCATTTAATTTTTGTCACCTGTATCGGTACGCTAAATTTAAGACAGGTTAAAGGGAAATAAAGGTTTGTTATTTTGAATTTCATTCTTACTTTCAGACTAGGAGCGAGTTACACTCAGAAGAACTCAAGCATTTCTTCTCTGCAACAGGTTTTCATTTTAGCACAAACATCATGGCACCTAGAAAAGTGCCTAAGAAGAGTGAGGAGGCAGGTGAAAGCTCGAATCCGGATGGAGATGTTATATCTGACACTACACCACATGTTGTGGATTCAGTCGAATCCTGGAGGCAGATTTTTGAAACCTTAGACTATCAGATTAGGAATTGCCCCGAAAATTTTGGAAATGAAAGGACTGAAAATAAACTCAAAGACATAGCAGAGTCTAAGCTTCACAAAATAGCCACACGGCTAAGACTCATGCCATACAATGACATGATAAGCTGGGATTTAGAGAAAACTGACGTTCAGACAAGGAGAATTCTAAACAACCAAGGGGTCGTCACCGGCTCGTTCAGATCCGAGCACATCCAAGTAATGTATAAACTTCCCTCTAATTCTAAATACATTTATAATGTCGAATTCCTAGCGGAATTTCAAAGAAAGGAGTGTACATAATTCGATCAAACATACCCAGGTATAATCAAAGAATGGTGGGGAATTCCAGTGAGATTTAGAGCTGATACTCATGGAAGTTATGCCACAACTCCGTTAAATGAATACATGGTTTATATAGCTTTGATGCTATGTAGAATTTTCGGGAAGAAAAACCCTACCCATTTCCCTACAAGAGGGTGCCACTTATACATGAAGTAGCCGAGGGTTACAGTTTCAACTGGGGTAAAATTTTATCAGATAATCTAACTAAGGAGATTTCAGAGTACCAAACGGAAAAATTGAAAGGTTGACCTGCATATTTTTAAATGTCTGCATATATTATGGATGTTATCTGTTACATGACTCATTTCCCCTTGATGAATTCGAGCTGGAACCCAGCCTGAGCGGAGCCCATTCATGTTTATCACTCTAAACTATGGGAGGAGAATGTTAAATATTTATTTTACGAAATCTGTCACTACTTAGTGATACCTTTGCACCAAATATTGTATGGTTATGCACCCCCTCGTATTTCAGAAGCAATCATGGGAAACCTTAAGGAGATTGCATATTGGTTTATTGAAGAGGGTTTCTCCTATGTCAGGGTTTTCGGGTGCTCGATTCCTCCTCACGCACTTCCGAAATTCCTTCCCGACAGACTGGTGTGCAGGGAGGAGGCCTACCAAATAATAACATGTGGCATCGGCACAGAATTGAAAGCAACTCAGAAGAAGTTATGGCCACTTTTTCCTATATATATTGGGAAGTGTTCACTGCTTAACGTTGGTCATTCCAAGGTTGAAGCTGCAGCACTGGAAGACATCAAATTGGTAGATCTTGAACTCAGAAAACATGACCCTTATCAAACTGTAAGAAATCATCTTTCTCGTTGCAGTATGAAAATGTATGAACATGAAGCTTCTCCCTGCGACGACATGTTCAAGGGAGCCAAAACCTATGAGGAAATATTAGACAGAATTCAGGCATTATCATCCAACCTACAGGCCATCTTTCTAACTTTCCAGAAGCACAGGTGAAGTAGTTTGTCGAAGATACTGCAGGGAGAATCAACGACTCCTCCTCCATCTCAGGGAAGTACTCCCCAGGTTTTGGATCAAAGGCTCATGATAAAGGGACTATAGAAGAAAATCCAGAGAAGACTGAAGCATCTTCACAAGAAGCAGAAGCTTCACAATCAAAGAATCCAGTGTCTGAAATGAGTTCCAAATTGGAGACTCCTTCAAAGTCGAGTCAAGTGATTCCTCCTTTATCATCAACTATTCCTATTGATATCCCTAAAATAGCAGGAGAAAATCAATCTACAGAGTTGGGTATCCCTATTACATCATTGACTCCTTTACAGTCAACTTTTGGGACTCCTCATCTAGAATTCATATATGTAAGTGACCTTACTCCCATCTCTAGAGAAGAGATACATTCCTCTGATTACTTTTTCAGTAAGAAGAGGAAAGCAGTAGTGAAACAAGAAATGCATTTGAAAGGAGACACAATGGTAAAGAAACACAGAGTGCTCATAGATGGGCAGAACCTAGAAGAGGAAGATTTCGCCACAGAAGTAGAAGGTTTTATGGGAGCTTTGGCAATGACCAATTTATTCTCAGTCGACTCTCTGAAAACAAGGCTGAAGCAAAAAAATCAAATGATAGCTCAGTTGCAGGACCAAACAAGGCACACATAAAATAATATTTGAGAGGAGGTAAATCAAAGAGTTGAACATGACCGAACTGTGGACAAACAGGAAATGCAATTTTTGAAGTCTAGTTTAGATGAAGCGAACAAGCATATGCAAGTGAGTCAAGTACATGTTATTCAGCAGGAAGAATTAGTGAGACAGCTACAGGCTGAGTTGAAGTCCATTAAAGGATAAGTTGTGAATATAACAGCATTTCGAGCCCAAGCACTAGAGGTACATGAGAAACTACAAGCAGAACAACAAAACATACTTTCTAAAATAGAAATCATTCAAAACTACTTCCTGGAAATAAGCCACTCACTGGATAACATTGCTTTCAAGGAAAAAGAGGCTACAGTAGCTCACGTTGCTTTTCAAAAGGCAGTAGTGTTTTCGACTAGAGAGGAAGTACCAGCCATCCCAAAGCTAACTGTAGAAGAACAGATCAGGGGAGACATCATATTAAAAACATGGGAGACCAATATTGTCGAAAGCAGGAAAATGGAAAGAGAAGTTAAGAAAGAATGTGAAGAAGTGTTTGATCAGCTAGATACAAAAACATTGGGCATTGGTAAAGGTGATTGTCCTCGGCTATTAGGACAGATCAATGTTTTAAGGCATCAACTGCATATCAAGGAGATTTGGAATGAAGCCCAGCTGGAGATTTCACAATTGAAACAGCTTGAAATCACCCAAATAGATAAGTGGCTAATGAAGTTGAATCTACAGTTGCATTCGACAAAGTTTGAAAAGGGAAAGATTGAAGACAAGCTACCCCAAATTCAAAAGAAGATGTATGTGTTTGAAGCAAAGGATATGATAGAACCTTCCAAGATTGTGGTGCAGTTTCTAGACAGGTGCGTCGAGTGTTATGGACCAAGCGAAGGAAGTGCTTCAAAGAAATGATGAAGTAACGCATGTATGCTCATTTTTGTGCAACTGTTAGAAAAGTAAAAAGTAACCGAGAAAACAGTTCAAATTTGTATTTTGTAACCATAGCACTGAGGAGATTAGGAGAATACCAATTGTCTAGGGTTGATAATTTTTTTTGTACAAATACAATTTTAAAGAGGAACCAAGGGCGTTTTCCTTAGCCGATTGTAGCAGAGAAATTTTTCATTTGCCAGAATTAATACACATGCAAATCGAAGACTCCAGATCCCATCAAGTTTGAGTTATGTGTTCCTCTGTTATTTCATATTTAACATCATTTCTTATATATCTTTGATGAATGTTTGGCTGCAATTTAGTACAACCTCTATTGTGGTGATTGATTATTTTAGTCATCTAGTCATTTACAGTTTTTCCTCTGTATCGGCTATCAGTAGGTACAAGACCTGTGAATTACTTAGATTTCTATATCTTATGCTTCATTAAAGTTTCTCTTGTCTATTTTCTTCTTCTGTCACAGAGTGAGATTCTTCCTTGGTTGATGCCTCACCTTGTTCCACAGCTTTATGTTTTCTTTCATTTCATGCATGGTTTTCAGTTTAACTCAGATACGGGAAATGGCCTTTGATTTTGTTATACTATTAATTCAAAATTTTGGGAATTTTTCTTACAGAATCTAAATAGAAACAGCAACCTAAAAAACAACAAGTCTTTAAAAATATTTTCCCTCCATGATTGTACCTATTACGAGACAACCCAATATAGAACCCGGTCTTACAAACCAGACCAGTATCGCTTTAACTCTTTTTAACACCATCTTAAAAACTGCTACCACTCAGGTTGAACTTGAACGTTCATGGGCAGCCATTGAGCAGGACATTAGTGTCCAGGAACAATTGGAAGCTAGACAAAGACAACTCAGAAATCAGCCATAGCTCCTTTTCCCTTAAGAGTTGTCCTTCCTTTCTTTATATCATAGACCCTCTTATTTTCGGATGCCTAGACTTTATACTTCTAAGACTTAAGTATAAAATTTGGAACAACAGTTGTCAACAATTACTTGAGTTGTAGCATGCTATCGAGTAACAATTAAGCGAATATATGAATTTGTTCCCTTTTGTAATGAAACCAACAATAAAATAACCACATATGGGTAATGTCCAAATGTATGCCTATAAGATATGGTTCTCACAACAATTAAACTAATGAGGATTGTTTCTATCCATCGAGCATTCACAAGGAAATTTGTGTTGGCTTCCAATTAGCAATTCCAATGACCATTTTAGTGAATCAACAACATGATACACATGCTAAGAATGTGTTGAACCATTTAAAGAGATGGATGTAGATGGATAAGCATAAGGTCGATTGGTACTTAAAAAATATGCTAGCCAATCAAACAATTAAACTACCAATTAATTATTCTATGAACACAATAGGTAATTAAACTAGCAAACAACACACAAGAGGACATTGTAGATGTAAGTGGAAATACTCATGACCTCGAGGCATTTGGGTTTGAATATAACAAGGAAATGGACAACAAAGAGAGGTAAGGGAATTGCTTGAACTATAGGTGACTAACCCAACAATACTAATTGTCAAGGATTCAAAACTAAGAGCCCAATCTCAAATCCAACTTTCATTGTTCATGATTTCTCACGGAAATGCAAATCGAATAACTACTAGTGGAATCAATTTGTTGTAGGTGTTGTTTTTTTAAAGCAACATTATAATCCTTGTTTGTTGTACATTTACGAGATTGCCATTGTATTATCAACAAAAGAGCAAAGATTGCATTTGCATTTAATTATGGAGACAAAAATTTCAACCACAAAGTAGATACTCAATCACACAAGAATGAATTCATAACATAAGACAACAATTTTACCCTAGAGAACCATTATTTAGTGGGGATGTTATTGTAACTCAAGAACAGGTTACAATTTTGAACTATGCACTCTCAACTGAGATTATGATGCATTCTTACTCGCTGACAAAGATGCAGATGGCTTTGGCTAAAATACAACCTTCAATCTTTGAACTTGACTCTTTTTCTAAGTCCCTCATGCTTTGCTATTGTCGTGCTTCTTCATTTCCTCTCCAACTCTATTCTTCATTTAATGTCATTCTTCTCCACAACATTCATATTTGATG
>SNQJ01S0153609.1:6246-22734 GCA_010110895.2 Picea sitchensis | reverse complement strand
CTATAGGTATGTGTACATAAATTTAGATTAATATAAGATGAACACTCAAGTATATATAACTTAGTGAATTTGTGTTTGGGTTATGTTTTTTAATACAAACTTTAAATTGAAATATGCAGAAGAATCTATCAACATTGATGATGAAATATTAGAAAATGTTGACACTGACAAATTTGGAAAGAAAAAAGCTAAGCATTATATAAGACATTGAACTAAGAATATGTATAATACTTATTTCAAAGATGAATCAGTAACATCATGATGCAAGAGCATCCTCAACATCAAGCGAGCGTGGGGGCAAGCGCCACACATTTTGCGCATATGTTAAATTGTTTAAAAACTTTTGAAGAGTGGATGCGCCAAACTTAAATGTGATAGTTAAGGAGAGGCGTACTTATGTATTGTAAAGGAACTTGAGCGATCCTCTCTCGTCCATAGTAGGTAGAAGGCATTTATGTAAGTAGGTAGAATTGAATACCAGATTAGATAGTTTTAGAAGGAGTGGAGGGAAAAACGGATATAGACACCCTCATTGTGTATTGTAACATTATCGAAGAGCATAGGAGAGAAGTAGAGAGCTATGTAGCAGACTCCATGTACATAAGTTCTGAATTAATACAAAGAAGTTGTGATTCATATTCATGGTGTTTGTATATTCTCTGTGTATGCATCTTCAAATGTTATGCTCTTGAATGTTTTTCTCTTTCTGTCATGAAATTTATTTTATGCTATGCATGAATGATTTCCTGTTGAATATTTGGAATCTGAGAGAGGAAGAGTAAGGAGAATGAGCTTCAATTGCTTCTCTATCTGAGAAAGATTCCTGCAAGGAGTGTAGTTGGATTTTCCACAAGGAGTGCGTTGACAAGGAGTTCCGAGTGTTATCTCTATAAGCTCATGAGAGGTAGCGGTTGCTCTCATTCCCTCAGAGTGCGGTTAGGCACAGGTGCCGTGCAAGGAGTGCACAGACTAAGGAGAGTCTCAGGGTTGCAGAACTGAGCCAAGTATCGAAGGACTACTGCTGCAGGTGTGCGCAGAGTCGAAGTAGTTGACATTGGAAGGTGTCTGAAGGTTGTGTAAGGAGTGTGCGCCAGAGTCTTTTTCTAAGGCTCGAAGTTGTGAGAATCTCAGGAGGAGTAAAGCCTTTGAAATCATCAAGGGGAAGAGACCAGCGGTTAGGATCTTGTGGAGAGGATTAGTGAAATCCTACCAGCCATCAGATCTACCAGAGAAGCAAGGGGGTTACGGCTACGTCTGAAGTTCAGGCTCAGGAGATTGTGGACCGTCATATCTCATTCAAACACCCATCAGCCGTTGGATTGACCAGGAGTTGCACGGAGTTTAAGCTTCGTGAACGGGAGGAGGAAGGTTCCGACGAGAGGCGTGGCCATCAGAATTTTGGCATTCATGAAATCGGGAATCACGAGGACGAGTGATCGGAAATTTTCAGAGTGAAAATCCTGGAATCAATCTGAGCCATCCATATTGAGGAGACAGGTGGAAATCATCGAGATCCTATCGGCATTTCGGCGACTGGGGTTTTAAGTTGACAAAGAACTTGTGTCATCGGGGCATCGAAAGTCTTGAAATCCCGAGGTTGAATTAGGACCGCCCATCTCGAGGGGACATGTTGTGAAGATCTAAGATCTCGGGAAAAGTCTCGAAAGGGAAGACTCCATTGGAGTTTCGGGATTCAACAAATCGGAAGTTCTGTGAGAAAGAGATCGTGAAAATCCCTGTTGGAAACCCCGTAAACGATTGGAGCCGTCCATCAGTTGGGACACGTGGATGATATCGAAATCCCATCGACATTTTGATCATCAGGACTCACATAGGTAAGTGTTTTGATTTTGCAGTTGGCGAAACCCGAGGGTCAATCTGAACTGCCCATCCACTTGGGACGTGTGTCAAAAATCCGAAGAAAGTCGGGGATCGACATTTCATGAGTCTTGGGGACAAGGGGGACTTGCATTTCGAAATCGCGAATTTCGATTCTCTAAAAGGAGGAGAGCTCCATGTGGGACCTAGATGACATCACATCGTCATAACGAGGCATCGACAATTTCCATGAAGAAAACCCCAAAGTGGCGAGGACCGTCCATCCTAGAGGATGCGTGGCAACAATTGCGATCGTCAGGAAATTTCTCGAAAGGAAAATTTATCCATCGGAAAATCGAGAATTGGGAAATCGAGGTTTCCATGGACAAGAAGTTTAGTGCATTTCGACATTCGAAACCCTGAACCCCGATAAAAGGTATGACTGCGGTCATATAAAGGCAGGTCAGATGACTAGGGGCATAGCCAGGAGGGGCTAAAGCACAAAGGGAGCATATTGGGAAAGCGAAGATCGGGAAATCTGGAACCAAAGGGTCATGACATCGGGATTTTGAAAACCCCAAAACCTGATTGTGACTTTCTGTGGTGAACGGAGAAGGGAATGGGCCACAGGGCTGTAAGGTGCCGAAAACGACCCGTGGGTAAAATTTAAATAAAGATTTCAGGGGAGAATCGAAGGAGCCACTCCGGCTTGAGGGTGAACTTTGAATGATCCTTAAAGATCAGGAGGTCAGCGCAGAGGCCTTTTGCCGAGGCAAGGGTCGTGGGCTGCGTTAGTTTTGGTATCAGAGCTCATAAGGGTTCTTTGCTTTCTATAGCAGGGAAGAGAATTCATCATGCCACCTAGAAGAAGAGATAGACAATCACCCAATCCTGAAGAAGAGAGGGAAATGCCTAGAAGAAGAGGTAAGCATATTCAAAATCCAGAAATGGAAAGAGAGATGCATGATCTACGAGCCAAACTCGAAGAAATGGAGACAACGCAAAGATGCACAGTCAGTGTTGGAGATCTAAGTGATTCCGAGAGTGAAATAGAGGTTGAACCTGAAGAAGAAGTTGCAGCTGAAGATGCATCCAACGAACGTTTGATCAGATCTATTTCAAGAATGGGTTCAAGAGAGAAAATGGACATTCCAGTTTATGAGGGAAACTTGGATGCAAAGGATCTTCTAGACTGGATTGGATCTCTGGACACATACTTCGACTATGAAGATGTCGAAGAAGACAAGAAAGTCAAGCATGTTGTTACAAGATTAAAGGGACATGCAACATTGTGGTGGGATGAACTACAAGATGATAGATGCTGCAAGGGAAAGCAGAAAATTAAAAGCTGGGATAGGATGATTGCGAAGATGAAGGAAAAATTCATCCCCAGGGATTACCAGATTACTCTTTTCAGGAGGATGTAGAACCTGAGACAGAAGCTAATGACAGTAAAGGAATATATTGAGGAATTCTACAGGATGAACATCAGAGCAAGTAATCGGGAGAGCGATGATGAAAAAGTTTCCAGATACATGAATGGCCTGAGGTATGACATTCAAGATGAGATGAGCATGGTTACCATCCGAACGGTGGAATATTCTTATCATATGGCTCTGAAAGTAGAAGAGAAGCTGAGCCGAAAGAAAGGTCAGAGAGGCTGAGGCAGGAGTCAATATGGGGGCAAATCCGTTGCCCAAGATAAAAATCAGAAACCCAAGGAAGACTGGAAGAAACCTCAGACTCAACCTGAGAGAGGTGGAAGTTCACAGCGTGGGAAATATGTTGAACAGAGAGGGAAACATATTGAGCATAGAGGAGGGTATGCTGATAATAATACTTTTCCTCATACTAGAGGTAGAGGAAGAGGAAGAGGTGGAGTAATAAAATGATTCACATGTGGAAAGAATGGACACAAGTATTATGAGTTTCTAGAGAAAAATAAAGAGGGTGGAGAGAATTACATCGCCGAAGAACAGAGGCGGGATGTTGAGGTAGAAGACACTGAAGGTGGAAGATCGTTGATGATACGAAAAGTTATTTTGACACCCGAAAAGGAAGTCGAGAGTTCAGTCCAGAGAAATAGACTTTTTCAGACTGCTTGGAAAACCAAAGATAGGGTATGCAAGGTCATTTTGGATAGTGGTAGCACAGATAATCTCATTTCGATGGAGATGGTAGAAAATCTGGAGCTAGAGACGATTGAACATCCGAGTCCATATAAAGTTTCATGGCTACAAAAGGGACATCAGGTAAATGTCACTAAACAATGTTTAGTTGAGTTTAGGACAGGAGGATATAATGATAAGATACTCTGTGATGTTATCCCTATGGATGTTTGTCATTTATTGTTGGGTAGACCATGGAAATATGACAGAAATGTGATTCATGATGGGAAGATGAACACATACACCTTAGAAAAGAATGGGAGAACTCATATGTTTCTTCCAATCAAAGATAAGGAAGTGAAACCAAAAGTAAGCAACACTGTACTTCTCATGAGTGGGAAGGAACTTCTTACAGAGGTTAAGAAGAAGGAGGAACCACAATCCCTTGTGGTCAGGAAACCGAAGATTGTGTTGACTAGCACAAGAGTGGATGATATGCCAGAAGAAGATCAGGAACTGCTGGAAGAGTTCGTTGATCTAGTAGTGGACGAATTACCTTGTTCGTTGCCATCGATCATAAGTGTGAGCCATCATATTGATCTCATACGAGGAGCCAGTTTTCCAAACAAAGCCGCAAGAGAATGAAGAGGTAAAATGACAATTCCAGGAGTTGTTGGACAAAGGTTTGGTCAGGGAGAGCTTGAGTCTGTGTGTTGTTCCAATAGTACTCAGTCCGAAGAAAGATGGAGGCTGGAGGATGTGCACTGATTCAAGAGCCATTAACAAGATAACCATCAGGTACAGATTTCCATTTCCAAGGATGGATGATCTGATGGATTGTTTGAGTGGAGAAAAATATTTTTCAAAGATTGATTTGAAAAGCAGATATCACCATATTCGCATGAGAGAGGGTGATGAGTGGAAGACAGCCTTCAAAGAAAACGAGGGTTTGTATGAATGGCTTGTTATATCATTTGGCTTAACAAATGAGCCAAGTACCTTCATGAGGTTGATGAATGAAGTCCTGAAGGAGTTCATCGGAAAATTTGTCATTGTGGATTTAGATGACATACTGATCTTCAGTAAAACAAGGGATGAGAATCTGAAACACTTGACTATTGTGATGAAGAGATTATAGCAAGAGAAGCTGCTGATAAACATAAAAAAATCCTCATTCATGAAGGCATAACTCATTTACTTGGGATTTGTTATTTCTGCAAACAAATTGAGGATGGACCTGGATAAGGTGGAAGTGATCAAGAATTGGCCATCACCGAAGAGAATATTTGAGGTGAGAAGTTTTCACGGGTTAGCTAGTTTCTACCGGAAGTTCATCAGGAATTTCAGTGGAATTACCGCATCAATGATGGATACAGTGAAGAAAAGACATAAATCTTTTCACTGGACTGTAGAGGCTGAAAAGAGCTTCAATCTGTTGAAGAGGAAGATCACAGAACAACCAGTTTTGGTGTTGCCGGATTTCCAGAAGACATTTAAGGTGAAATGCGATGCAAGCGGATTTGCAGTAGGGGCAGTCTTGATTCAAGAAGACAGGCCAATAGCATACTTCAATGAGAAGCTGAATGAAGTGAAGTTGAAGTACTCTACTTATGATAAGGAGTTTTATGCTATCATCCAGGCATTGAAAAAATGGAGGCATTACTTGATCCCGAAAGAGTTTGTATTGTATAGTGATAACCATGCATTGCAGTTTGTGACTCAACAGGAAACGTTGAATCAGAAACATGCCAAATGGGTTGAGTATATGTAGAATTTCACATTTGTGATTAAACATATTTTTGGTACTGCTAACAAAGTTGGTAATGCTTTGAGCAGGAAGTGTTTGTTGTTGCAGGAGTTCAGAGTCAAGATGTTGTGTTTTGATGATCTCAGGGACATGTACGCAGATGATCCAGATTTTAAGGAGGCATATGAATCAGCTAAGAATCCACTTCTCAGAGACAGAAGCAAATGGATAGAATACATGATCCAGGAAGGATTGTTGTTTAAGAGCAATCAACTATATATTCCAAAATTCTCCATGAGGGAGAAATTTCTGAAGGAGAAGCACAATGGAGGATTGGTAGGACACTTTGGTCACGAAAAGACGTTCGCAAAGTTGAATGAATCATATTTTTGGCCGGGAATGCGAGCATATGTCAAGAGATTCGTGGACCGATGCAGAATTTGCCAGCATTCGAAGGGAAGGAGATAGAATGCAAGATTTTATCAACCGTTGCCCATACCAGAGAGGCCGTGGGATGCAATCAACATGGATTTTGTGTTGGGGTTGCCAAGAAAACAAAGAGGATTTGACTCAATATTTGTGGTGGTGGATGGATTTTCTAAGATGGCACACTTCATTCCATGTCACAAAACTAGTGATGCAACTCACATTGCAAATTTGTTTTTCAGAGAAGTCATTTGACTTCACGGCTTACCAAGGAGTATAGTTTCAGATAGAGAAATTAAGTTTATAGGGAACTTTTGGAGGACCTTATGGAAGAAGATGGGAACTAACTTGTCTTTTAGTTCAGCTTATCATCCTCAGACGGATGGATAGACAGAAGTGGTGAACATAAGTCTGGGAGACTTGCTGAGAAGCCTGGTAACAGAACACCACAGCCAGTGGGATAATATATTACCATAGGCAGAGTTTGCGTATAATGACTCAGTCAACAGGAGCACAGGGAAATGTCCATTTCAGTTTGTTTATGGCGTGCAACCGAGAGGAATTTCTGAATTAATGGATTCAGAACAGACTGCGACTAGAAGTGCTAGTGCAGAAGATTTCGCAGAAGCGATGAGGGAACTTCACAGCCAGGTGAAGGAGCGATTGCAGAATTCAAATCAAGAGTATAAGCGTAGAGTAGATCAACACAGAAGACAACTTCAGTTTGAAGTTGGTGATTTGATTCTGGCACATTTGAGGAAGGAAAGGTTCCTGAGAGGAACATATAATAAATTGAAGATGAAGAAAATAGGGCCATGTAGGGTCTTGAAGAAATTTGGGGCAAATGCTTATGAGATTGAATTACCCGATGGGATCGGAATTTCTCTGATATTCAATATATCAGATTTGTACCCATACAAAGTCGAGGAAGCAGGAACAAGTGATGAAAAGTCAGAGGTTCAATGGAAAAATCAGATGCCAGTTGCAGAGAAGCCACAAATGGAAAGCATAATAGATAAAAGAATTGGCAAGAAGACGAGAAGGAAAGAATACTTCAAATATTTGGTCAAGTGGAAGGGCTATCCAGTGGAAGATTCCAGCTGGGAGAATGAAGTAGAGATTCAAAAGAATGGACAGACTGTGCAAGAGCTCATGGATTGGAGCCCATGAAAATTTTCAAGCGAGGGAGTATGATGCAGGAGCATCATCAACATCAAGCGAGCGTGGGGGAAAGCACCACACATTTTGAGAATATGTTAAATTGTTTAAAAACTTTTGAAGAGTGGATGAGACAAACTTAGATGTGATAGTTAAGGAGAGGCATACTTATGTATTGTAAAGGACCTTGAGTGATCTTCTCTCGTCCATAGTAGGTAGAAGGCATTTATGTAAGTAGGTAGAATTGAATACTAGATTAGACAGTTTTAGAAGGAGTGGAGGGNAATACAAAGAAGTTGTGATTCAGATTCATGGTGTTCGTATATTCTTTGTGTATGCATCTTCAAATGTTATCCTCTTGAATGTTTTTCTCTTTCTGTCATGAAATTTCTTTTATTCTATGCTTGAATGATTTCCTATTGAATATTTGGAATCTGAGAGAGGAAGAGTAAGGAGAATGAGTTTCAATTGCTTCTCTGTCTGAGCAAGATTCCTGCAAGGAGTGCAGTTGGATTGTCTGCAAGGAGTGCGTCGACAAGGAGTTCCGAGTGTTGTCTCTATAAGCTCAGGAGAGGTAGCGGTTGTTCTCATTCCCTCAGAGTGCATTTAGGAACAGGTGCCATGCAAGGAGTGCACAGGCCAAGGAGAGTCTCAGGGTTGCGGACCTGAGCCAAGTATCGAAGGACTACTGCTGCAGGTGTGCGTAGAGTCAAAGTAGTTGACATTGGAAGGTGTCTGAAGGTTGTGTAAGGAGTGTGCGCCAGAGTCTTTTTCTAAGGCTCGAAGTTGCGAGAAGCTCATGAGGAGTAAAGCCTTTGAAATCATCAAGGCGAAGAGACCAACGGTTAGGATCTTGTGGAGAGGATTAGCGAAATCTCGCCAGCCGTCAAATCTACCAGAGAAGTGAGGGGCTTACGGCTGCATTCGGAGTTCAATCTCAGGAGATTGTGGACCGTCATATCTCATTAAAAGACCTGTCAGACATTGGATTGACCAGGAGTTGCACAAAGTTTAAGCTTCGTGAATGGGAGGAGGAAAGTTTCGACGAGAGGCGTGGCCATCGGAATTTCGACATTCGTGAAATTGGGAATCACGAGGACGAGTGATCGAGAATTTTCAGAGTGAAAATCCTAGAATCAATCTGAGTCGTCCATCTTGAGGAGACAGGTGGCAATCATCAAGAGCCCATCGGCATTTCGACGATCGGGGTTTTAAGTTGACAAAGAACTTGTGTCATCGGGGCATTGAAAGTCTCAAAATCCCGAGGTTGAATTAAGACCGCCCATCTCAAGGGGACATGTGGTGAAGATCTAAGATCTCAGGAAAAGTCCCGAAAGGGAAGACTCCATCGGAGTTTCGAGATTCGGCAAATCGGAAGTTGTGTGAGCAAGAGATCGGGAAAATCCCTGTTGGAAACTCCGGCTCGAGGGTGAACTTTGAACGATCCCTAAAGACCAAGAGGTTAACACAGAGGCCTTTTTCCGAGGCAAGGTTCATGGGTTGTGTCAGTTTTGGTATCAGAGCTCAGAAGGGTTCTTTGCTTTCTGTAGCAGGGAAGATAATTCATCATGCCACCTAGAAGAAGAGATAGACAATCACCCAATCCCGAAGAAGAGAGGGAAATGCCTAGCAGAAGAGGTAGGCAAATGCAAAATCCATAAATGGAAAGAGATATACGTGATCTACAAGCGAGACTCGAAGACATGGAGACAATGCAAAGATGCACAGTCAGTGTTGGGGATCTAAGTGATTCCGAGAGTGAAATAGAGGCTAAACATGAAGAAGAAGTTGCAACTGAAGATGCATCCAACGAACGTTTAATCAGAGCTATTTCAAGAATGGGTGCAAGAGCAAAAATGGACATTCCAGTTTATGAGGGAAACTTGGATGCAGAGGAGATTCTAGACTGGATTAGAGCTCTGGACACATACTTCGACTATGAATATGTTGAAGAAGATAAGAAAGTCAAGCATGTTGTCACAATATTAAAGGGACATGCAGCATTGTGGTGGGATGAACTACAAGCTGATAGACGCTGCAAGGGAAAGCAACAAATTAAAAGTTGGGATAGGATGATTGCGAAGATGAAGGAAAAATTCATCCCCAGGGATTACCAGATTACTTTTTTCAGGAGGATGCAGAACCTGAGACAGAAGTTGATGATAGTAAAGGAATATACTGAGGAATTCTACAGGCTAAACATCAGAGCAGGTCATCGGGAGAGAGATGATGAAAAAGTTGCCAGATACATAAATGGCCCGAGGTATGACATTCAAGATGAGATGAGCATGGTTACCATACAAACAGTGGAAGATTCTTATCATATGGCTCTGAAATCAAAAGAAAAGCTTAGCCAAAAGCAAGGTCAGAGAGGCGGAGGCAGGAGTCAAGCCAGGGGAAAATCAGTCGCCCAAGATAAAAATCAGAAACCCAAGGAAGACTGGAAGAAACCTCAGACTTGACCTAAGAGAGGTGGAAGTTCACAGCGTGGGCAATATGATGAACAAAGAGGGCAACATATTGAGCAGAGAGGAGGGTATGCTGATAATAATACTTTTCCTCTTACTAGAGGTAGAGGAAGAGGAAGAGGTGGAGTAATAAAATGCTTCACATGTGGAAAGAATGGACACAAGTCTTATGAGTGTCCAGAGAAAAATAAAGAGTGTGTAGAGACTCACATCGCCGAAGCATAGAGGCGAGATGTTGAGGCAGAAGACGTTGAATGTGGAAGATCACTGATGATGTGAAAAGTTCTTTTGACACCCGAAAAGGAAGTTGAGAGTTCATTCCAGAGAAATAGACTTTTTCAGACTGCTTGCAAAACCAAAGATAGAGTATGCAAGGTCATTGTGGACAGTGGTAGCACATATAATATCATTTCGATGGAGATGGTAGAAAAGATGGAGCTGGAGACGATTGAACATCTGAGTCCATATAAAGTTTCATGGCTACAAAAGGGACATCAGGTAAATGTCACTAAACAATGTTTAGTTGAGTTTAAGATAGGAGGATATAATGATAAGATACTCTGTGATGTTATCCTTATGGATGTTTGTCATTTATTGTTGGGTATACCATGGCAATATGATAGAAATGTGATTCATGATGGGAAGATGAACACATACACCTTAGAAAAGAATGGGAGAACTCATATGTTGCTTCCAATCAAAGATAAGGAAGCGAAACCGGAAGTAAGCAACATTGTGCTTCTCATGAGTGGGAAGGAACTTCTTACAGAGGTTAAGAAGGAGGAACCACAATTCCTTGTGGTCAGGAAACCGAAGATTGTGTTGACTAGCACAAGAGTGGATGATTTGCCAGAAGAAGTTCAGGAACTGCTGGAAGAGTTCACTAATATAGTAGTGGATGAATTACCTCATTCGTTGCCACCAATCAGAAGTGTAAGCCATCATATTGATCTCATACTAGGAGCCAGTTTTCCAAACAAAGCCGCGTACAAATTGACGCCGAAAGAGAATGAAGAGGTAAAAAGACAAGTCCAGGAGTTGTTGGACAAAGGTTTGGTCAGGGAGAGCTTGAGTCTATGTGTTGTTCCAATAGTACTCAGTCTGAAGAAAGATGGAGGCTGGAGGATGTGCATTGATTCAAGAGCCATTAACAATATAACCATCAGGTATATATTTCCATTGCCAAGGATGGATGATCTGATGGATTGTTTGAGTGGAGAAAAATATTTTTCAAAGATTGATTTGAAAAGTGGATATCACCATATTCGCATGAGAGAGGGTGATGAGTGGAAGACAGCCTTCAAAACAAACGAGGGGTTGTATGAATGGCTTGTTATGTTGTTTGGCTTAACAAATGAGCCAAGTACCTTCATGAGGTTGATGAATGAAGTCCTGAAGGAGTTCATTGGAAAATTTGTCATTGTGGATTTAGATGACATACTGATCTTCAGTAAAACAAGGGACGAGCATCTGAAACACTTGACTATTGTTATGAAGAGATTGCAGCAAGAGAAGCTGCTCATAAACATAAAAAAATCCTCATTCATGAAGGCAGAACTCAGTTACTTGGGATTTATTATTTCTGCAGACAAATTGAGGATGGACCCGGATAAGGTGGAAGTGATCAAGAATTGGCCATCACCGAAGAGCATATTTGAGGTGAGATATTTTCACGGGTTAGCTAGTTTCTACTGGAAGTTCATTAGAAATTTCAGTGGAATTAGTGCAACAATGATGGATACAGTGAAGAAAAGACATAAATATTTCCACTGGAATGTAGAGGCTGAAAATAGCTTCAATCTGTTGAAGAGGAAGATCACGGAACAACCAGTTTTGGTGTTGCCGGATTTCCAGAAGACATTTAAGGTGAAATTCAATGCAAGCGGATTTGCAGTAGAGGCAGTCTTGAGTCAAGAAGACAGACCAATAGAATACTTCAGCGAGAAGCTGAATGAAGCGAAGTTGAAGTACTCTACTTATGATAAGGAGTTTTATGCTATCATCCAGGCATTGAAAAAATGGAGGCATTACTTGATCCCGAAAGAGTTTGTATTGTACAGTGATAACCATGCATTATAGTTTGTGACTCAACAGGAAAAGTTGAATCAAAAACATGCCAAATGGGTTGAGTATATGCAGAATTTCACATTTTTGATTAAACATATTTCTGGTACTGCTAACAATGTTGTTGATGCTTTGAGCAGGAAGTGTTTGCTGTTGCAGGAGTTCAGAGTCAAGATGTTGGTTTTTGATGATCTCAGGGACATGTACGCAGATGATCCAGACTTTAAGGAGGCATATGAATCAGTTGAGAATCCAATTCTCAGAGACAGAAGCAAATGGATAGAATACATGATCCAAGAAGGATTGTTGTTTAAGAGCAATCAACTGTGTATTCCAAAATGCTCCATGAGGGAGAACTTGATGAAGGAGAAGCACAATGGAGGATTGGCATGACACTTTTGTCACAACAAGACATTCACAAAGCTGAATGAATCATATTTTTGGTCGGGAATGCGAGAAGATTTCAAGACATTCGTGGATCGATGCAGAATTTTACAGCATTCCAAGGGAAGGAGACAGAATGTAGGATTTTATCAACCATTTCCCATACCAGAGAGGTCGTGGGATGCAATCAGCATGGATTTTGTGTTGGGGTTGCCAAGAACACAAAGAGGATTTGACTTAATCTTTGTCGTGGTGGATAGATTTTCCAAGATGGCACACTTCATTCCATGTCACAAAACCAGTGATGCAACTCACATTGCAAATTTATTTTTCAGAGAAGTCATTCGACTTCACGGCTTACCAAGGAGTATAGTTTCGGATAGAGATACAAAGTTCATAGGGAACTTCTGGAGGATCTTATGGAAGAAGTTGGGAACTAACTTGTCTTTTAGTTCAGCTTATCATCCTCAGATAGATGGACAGACAAAAGTGGTGAACATAAGTCCGGGAGACTTGCTGAGAATCCTGGTAAAAGAACACCACAACCAGTGGGATAATATATTACCAAAGGCAAAGTTTGCGTATAATGACTTAGTCAACAGGAGCATAGGGAAAAGTCCATTTCAGGTTGTTTATGGTGTGCAGCTAAGAGGAATTTCTGAATTGAGGGACTCAGAACAGACTACGACTAGAAGTGCTAGTGCAGAAGATTTCGCAGAAGTGATGAGGGAACTTCACAGCCAGGTGAAGGAGTGATTGAAGAATTCAAATTAGGAGTATAAGCATAGAGAAGATCAACACATAAGACAACTTCAGTTTAAAGTTGGTGATTTGATTTTGGCACATTTGAGGAAGGAAAGGTTCCCGAGAGGAACATATAATAAATTGAAGATGAACAAAATTGGGCCATGTAGGGTCTTGAAGAAATTTGGGGCAAATGATTATGAGATTGAATCACCCAATGGGATTGGAATTTCTCCGATATTCAATATCTCGTATTTGTACCCATACAAAGCTGAGGAAGCAAGAACAAGTGATGAACATTCAGAGGTTCAGTGGCAAAAGAAGATGCCAGTTGGAGAGAAGCCACAAATGGAAATCATACTAGATAAAAGAATTGGCAAGAAGACCAGAAGGAAAGAATACTTCGAATATTTGGTCAAGTGGAAGGGCCATCCAGTTGAAGATGCTAGCTGGGAGAATGAAGTAGAGATTAAGAAGCATGGATAGACCATGCAAGAGCTCATGGACAGGAGCCCATGAAAATTTTGAAGTGAGGGAGTATGATGCAGGAGCATCGTCAACATCAAGCGAGCATGGGGGCAAGCGCCACACATTTTGAGCATATGTTAAATTGTTTAAAAACTTTTGAAGAGTGGATGCACCAAACTTAAATGTGATAGTTAAGGAGAGGCGTACTTATGTATTGTAAAGGACCTTGAGCGATCCTCTCTCGTCCATAGTAGGTAGAAGGAATTTATGTAAGTAGGTACAATTGAATACTAGATTAGACAGTTTTAGAAGGAGTGGAGGGAAAAATGGATATAGACACCCTCATTGTGTATTGTAACATTATCAAAGAGCATAGGAGAGAAGCAGAGAGCTATGTAGCAGACTCCATGTACAGAAGTTCTGAATTAATACAAAGAAGTTGTGATTCATATTCATGGTGTTTGTATATTCTCTGTGTATGCATCTTCAAATGTTATGCTCTTGAATCTTTTGCTCTTTCTGTCGTGAAATTTATTTTATGCTATGCATGAATGATTTCCTATTGAATATTTGGAATCTGAGAGAGGAAGAGTAAGGAGAATGAGTTTCAATTGCTTCTCTGTCTGAGAAAGATTCCTGCAAGGAGTGCAGTTGGATTGTCCACAAGGAGTGCGTCGACAAGGAGTTTCGAGTGTTGTCTCTATAAGATTAGGAGAGGTAGCAGTTGTTCTCATTCCCTCAAAGTGCGGTTAGGAACAGGTGTTGTGCAAGGAGTGCGCAGACCAAGGAGAGTCTCAGGGTTGCGGACTTGAGCCAAGTATCGAAGTAGTTGACATTGGAAGGTGTCTGAAGGTTGCATAAGGAGTGCATGCTAGAGTCTTTTTCTAAGGATCGAAGTTGTGAGAATATCAGGAGGAGTAAATCCTTTGAAATCATCAAGGGGAAGAGACCAATTGTTAGGATCTTGTGGAGAGGATTAGCGAAATCCTTCCAGCCGTCAGATCTGCCAGAGAAGTGAGGGGGTTACGGCTTCGTCCAGAGTTCAATCTCAGGAGATTGTGGACCGTCAAATCTCATTCAAACACCCATCAGTCGTTGGATTGACCAGGAGTTGCACGGAGTTTAAGCTTCGTGAACATGACGAGGAAATTTCCGACGAGAGGTGTGGCCATTAGAATTTCGGCATTCGTGAAATCAGGAATCACGAGGACGAGTGATCGGAAATTTTCAGAGTGAAAATATCGAAATCAATCTGAGCCGTCCATATTGAGGAGACAGGTGGAAATCATCGAGAGCCCATCGACATTTCGGTGACTGGGGTTTTAAGTTGACAAAGAACTTGTGTCATCGGGGCATCGAAAGTATTGAAATCCCGAGGTTGAATTAGGACCGCCCATCTCGAGGGGACACGTGGTGAAGATCTAAGATCTCAAGAAAAGTCTCGAAAGGGAAGACTCCATTGGAGTTTTTGGATTCAACAAATCGGAAGTTCTGTGAGCAAGAGATCGGGAAAATCCCTGTTGGAAACCCCGTAAATGATCGGAGCCATCCATCATTTGGGACACGTGGACAATATCGGAATCCCATAGACATTTCTATGATCGGGACTCACATAGGTAAGTGTTTTTATTTTGCAGCTGGTGAAACCCGAGGGTAAATCTGAACCACCCATCTACTTGGGACACGTGTCAGAAATCTGAAGAAAGTCGAGGATTGACATTTCGTGAGTCTTGGGGACAAGGGGGACTTGCATTTCGAAATCATGAATTCCAATTCTCCGAAAGGAGGAGAGCTCCATGTGGGACCCAACTGATGTCATCTCGTCATAATGAGGCATCGAGAATTTCCACGAAGAAAATGCCAAAGCGGTGAAGACCGTCCATCCTAGAGGATGCGTGGTGACAATTGCGATCGTCGGGAAATTTCCTGAAAGGAAAAGTCATCCATCGAAAAATCGAGAATAAGGAAATCGAGGTTTTCATGGACAAGAGTTTTAGTGCATTTCGACATTTGAAACCCCGAATCCCGATAAAAGGTATGACTGCGTTCATATAAAGGCAGGTCACATGACTAGGGGCATATCCAGGAGGGGCTAAAGAACAAAGGGAGCATATAGGGAAAGAGGAGATCGAGAAATTAGGAACCAAAGGTTTGTGACATCGGGATTTTGAAAATGTCGAAACTCGATTGTGACTTTCTGTGGTGAACAGAGAAGGGACTGGGCCACAAGGTTGTAAGGTGCTGAAAAAGACCTGTGGGTCAAATTTAAATAAATATTTCAGGGGATAATTGAAGGAGCCACTCTGGCTTGAGGGTGAACTTTGAACGATCCTTAAAGACCGGGAGGTCAGCGCAGAGGCCTTTTGCCGAGGCAAGGGTCATGGGCTACGTCACAGCACAGGGTAAACTTTTACTTTCTCTATTGAAGTCAAGAAAGTTAAAAGAAGCTACATCATTATTGGGTATTCAAAAGTCGACAAAGGATACAAAGGTGCAACAAAATGTCTTTAACAATATAACTAGTGTGTTATCACTGAAATTTCGTCCGCACATGGTGACAAGAACTCAACATCGTCAAACAGGAATGAAGTCATTCATGGCACTGAATCAGTTTCACAGCATTGCAAAAGGGTCAAAAACTATACAAAGTAACCAAAAATCAAAGGGCGCTTTATAGAAGTTGGGTGCACGCGCATATGCGTGGAACAAGAACGTACAATGCGTGCATGTGCACATGACGCACGGCTTTTGGCGCAAAAACCCGCGCACCTGCTAAACGACGCACTTATTGAAATTGGTCGTCCTCCCAACCACTTATGGATCAGCTCCCAAGCCGATTTGACCCCAAATCTGAGATGAATCCGCATGGTAGGCTGGTCAAAGACCTAATTGAGCCCTAAAGAGCCCCTTTTCACACCTCAAAGGGGTTACATAATAACCCAATGCTATGTTATAAAAATCCATGAAGAAACATCATTTTCTCAAGGAATTTCATGTAATGTTATGCTGCTTAGATTGTTTTAAGGACTCACTCCTTGATAATAACACATTAGCACCATTTCATTGAGCCATTCACCTCTCCATTGAGTGAATGTGCTTGGAG
>SNQJ01S0153608.1:0-22734 GCA_010110895.2 Picea sitchensis | reverse complement strand
GTGTCAAATGTGGATTGGTCCATGTCAACACCTATATGCATCACATTCCCATTCAACGACACAGTTAACCCTGCCACATCAGTAGTATGGTCACCCTTCCACGTTAGCAGAAGGCTCGACACATTCATCCTGTACAGAATGCACAGTCAACAATTTTGCCTATTTGGAAAAATGGACAGAACGTGGTATCTCTGCCATACAGACTATGTTTTATCCCATTCAAGTTTCATTGGGATCGTGAGGATGATATCTATGCAATGGTACCAATTTAGAGCATTTTTGAACACTTTGATTTTTGATCTATTTTGTATCCCAGGGATCACTCCTCCCCACTGGGAAGATTTTGGACCTCCAAAAGACTATTTCATTCAATCTGTAGATGAGGGTACACGTCCCTCACCTTTCCAACCTCAATCCATTTATATTTCCTTTGATTTGTGCCTTTACCAACACAAAGGTACTCCACATTCCTTCAATTTGAAGTTCTTATCTTTCTGTCAAAGATTGTATCCTCATGCAATTCAGAAATATATTATGGAGAGAAGTCATCTATGGAAGGAATATGAACATGCTCTCCTTTATCATCAATCAAAGGAGGATCATACAATCTCAAACTTTCAACATTAACAACTGCATACATTTTCATATAAGGAGGAAAATCGAAATGGAAGGAATTGTTACCAATCTTTTCAAGAATCTTAAAAGGTCCATATCTAATTGGTTTCAACTTTTTACCTTCTCCTTTAAGCCTCTCTTTTCTAATGTAAATCCAAACTTCATCTCCAACTTTGAAACTGTGATCAACACAATGCTTTTCATGTCTTGTCTTGTACTTGGCTTGGCTCTTTTCCAATTGTTCTTGTACTATTGGATGCACTAATTGAATTTGTTCAATGAACTTCTTTGCTCTATCAATGTCATAATGACCATCAATAGAAATATATTTCCCAAATATAAAATCTAAAGGAAACTTTGGAAAATAGCCAAAACATGCCTCAACTGGATATCTTTGAGTCGATGAAGGCTTAGCCCAGTTATAACCATGTTGAATGTAGTGTAGGTGCTCATCCCAAAGATTAGGATGTTTGTTGCAATAACCACGAAGAATATGTACAATTGTTCTATTCACCACTATTTTTTTACCATCAGTTTGTGGATGAAATGTTGTGATCTTTTTCAACTTGGTGTCCATGAGTTCCCATAATCTTAACCAAAAGTTTCCAATAAATCAAGAATCTCGATAAAAAATAATGTATTTGGGAAACCAAAAATGTACCCATACATGTTGAAAGAACTTTTTGTCATTTTTTCAGTTGTAACCTTCGTCTTACAAGGCATCAAAATACACATTTTTCTCAAACGATCAACCACAACATAAAGATAATCATGATTCTTTTTAGACATAGGTAATCGTCCTACAAATTCCATGGAAATGCTTTCCCAAGGACAAGAAGGAACCGGAAGCGGAGTATACAATCCTAACTTTCTTTTTCTAGGCTTACTTGTAGAACATAAAAAACATTCTCTTACATAATGTGAAACACTTCATTCATTTTAGGCCAATATCAATACCTTTTCAAATTAGCCACCATCTTGCCTACACCAAAGTGGCCAACAATAAGAGAATAATGTTATTCCCTTATGATGTTGACTATTTCACCCTATGGAATACATAGCTTTCCAAGATTATAAAAAATCTTATCATGCACATGGTAATCCAATTCCTCAACTTGGTTAGAATGACACAAAGTTGCATAAACCTCTTTGAAATAAGCATCTAAAGCATATTGTTCAACATAGCTCTCATACATGATAGAATTATGCTTAATAATAATTTAAGAACTAAGAACATCCATACAAATCATATCAACAATTTTGTTGTAAATGCCTTTCTTATACCTGATAACCAAGTGGAATTGTTGTAGGAATCCCATGCATTTGAAGTTCCTTTCTTGTTGTAGCTTTGTTAGTGATTGCAAGTATCTCAATGGTTGATGATCTATATCTGAATAGTTTTTCCCAAAAATAATGTTTCCATTTTTTCACACTTTGCATCAATGCATACAAATCCTTATCATATGTAGGATAAGTAATCACAACACCATTAAAAGTTTGATGAAAAACAAATGGGCTTACCATGTGCAACAAGACTTCTCCCATTGCAAAATTACTTGCATATGTTTGTATCTAAAATGGTTGTCTCAAATTAGGAAGTGCAAGAGCTGGAGTTGAACTAGTTCTCTCCTTCAATGCATCAAAATATTTTGTTGCTTTTCCTCCCCATTGGAAAACTTGCCCAATGCTTGTCGACATATAATGGAGTTGCAATTAAAGAGTAGTTAGAAATAAACTTTCTCCAATGTTGGGATGCTCCCAAAAAACTTATTACCTACATTGCATTGTTTATCTTGGGCCAATCTTAAATGACTTTGACCTTGGAAGGGACTGACTGTCTCCTCCTCCAACAATATGTCCCAAGTAAACAGGTTAGAGGTCTTTTCAAATTCACATTTAGACATCTTTAAAAAAAGGAATTATTTCTTCAAGACATCTAAACTTTGGCTACATGCCTAGCATGTTTCTTCACGAGATTTGCTAGATATCAAAATATCCCATCCAAGTGAACAATTGCAATCCTCAGAGCAGTACCAAAGAGCATCATTCCTTAACTCTCATGAATGTTGTTTGGAACATTAAGCCAAATGGCATAACCATCCATTAAAACAAACCTTGCTTTGTTTTGAAAGTTCACATTTATTTGTCTCCTTCAACAATCTTGATCTGATGATATCCCCTTCTCAAGTCCAACTTAGTAAAAATACTTATCATCTTTCAATTGATCAAAGAGAATCATCAATTCTAGGAAGAGGGTAGCGATTAGTTATCATAATCTTGTTCAAGGATCTGAAATCTACACACATCACGTCATGCCATTTTCTTTGGTACTAAAAAATTGTTGACCCATATGATGATACTTGGCAGCTCGATGTACTTTCTCCATGGCCCGACATATTGTACATGTGCCAATGTTTGGAAGGAGGAAAATGTTTACACTGGTGGATCATGTTGTATTCCTCTTTTAGGAGGCAATCTTTTTGGGTCATGAAACATCTCATCAAATTGGTTAACAACGTCCATATAAATCAGATTTTAACTTTGCATCACATCCTTGGAAATCTTTTTTTTCAACATTGTCTTTGGGTTTGATCAATAAAATTTTAATTTCTTACTAGAAATGACTAATCTCTTAATTTTTCTAGCATTTACAAGTGATAATTTAAATTCTTTGTATGTGCTCTAACAATGTACTCAACTCCATTTTTTAAACTAATTATGTTCTCTTGATGATGAAAGATGGATCTCCTATCAAATAAATATGGGCTTCCCAACAAAATACCACAAATATCAAATGTAATAACATCCAAGCTCTACCTCATCTATAAAGTTTGCGGTGATGGAAAATCCCTAAGTTTACATCTTTTTTCACATGCAATTTGGCATTGTTGTTGGGGTCTAAAAGATGTCTAAAACATCCTTAGTTTAACATTAATTTATCAACCCAGGGATTCTTCTTTCATCTCAAGAATATAAGTAAAGTATATCTGCAGATAGCTCGTAGAGGCTAAATCGCGTAGTTAAAGAAAACTTGATTTTATCCAAAATCATGTTCCTCAAATGTTCATTAAAGAGATTAGGACTAGATCTTACTTAGCAATTGAAATATGATTACTAACATGTTGAGAATGAAAAGGAACTAACTAATCTAATGAATTCATTTAACTAAAAAAAGTAGTGAATCTAAGTAAAGACTTGAAAGTAACTATCAACTATGAGATCAAATTGCTAGAAAGAAAATAGCAAATTACTCTATCTATAGAAAGAAACAACAATTATAGTCTAATCGAAAGGGACAACAAATATAACTTAGCAGAAAGACGTCAATTGTTAATTTAATTGAAAGGAACAACATATGTAAATCTATGGAAAATGAAAAACGTGCATGAAAATGTGAGGAACTGTCAAGAAGCAAACTACAACATTGGAAGTTGGAACAACAATCATTAACATTCAAACCAAAACATCTATGTCTTATAAGAAATCAACAATAAATCATTAACACGTGTGCATTTATCTTTAACTATTGTAAAGGAAATTTAAATCATAAAACATAAATCAAAGCTGTTACATTCTGATTGAAAAGAAAATATCCTTAGGACTAGGCCCTTGGTCCTCATAGCTTCTTCACTAGAGAGCTTCGATTATGTAGAAATGGTGAAAGCGTTCAAATCTTTTATTGATTCCATGGTTGGTAAAACATTTACAAAAGCTGTTTGCTCAAAGAAATTATGAGTTCTGAATACATGGATACAATTATTAGATTATCTTTTCAGGATCTATTACCCTCTATATATTAAAATATTATGGGTAAATTAAGCCATCCTAAGGATCGAGATATCCTCGATATTTCTTTACTATTATAAAATTACAATATATAGAAAATCAAATCATCTTCAAAACTACTTTGCGCCAGAAGTCCTCAACCTCCAATAGCTTGCACATCTTCAAGATCTCCTTTGCTATCTAGGGTTTGAAGATTTATGGAATCACGTAACAAAATCAAACAATTCAATGCATTATTTTGGTATCTTATTTAATATAGAATTAAATATGTGTAGAGAACATATTAATCATTTTCTATCTATTTGATCCTAATTAACGAAAAGAGTCAATCAATATTATCATGAATTGTTGGAATAGGAAGATGTTGGCCTGCCTGTAACCTTACCCCGACACCTTCTTGCATGTCATCATACAGGCTAAGATAATACATGTAAAAGCGTGTAGGAGGAAGGGTTTGGGGTGTACAAGTTTCTGAACCCATTGCCTAGCACTTGGAGGCTCACCGAAGGCATCCTCCCTCTTTCTTAGTAATTTTATAATCCTTACGGTAACTTTGGGGAGCAAAGGGATAGGGGATTATATGCGCAATCCATGTGGATCCTTCTGTGGAGTCTAGAATACCTTTCTACAGGGTAGCTACAAAGAAATTAGTGAAACCAAAGGGTTCCCTAGTTTTGACTTCATTGGAGGATGCATATCATCTCACCTTAGAAGCAACTATAGCTTCTTCTTTGCGTTCTCTAAAATATATGATGCTTGAAAATATGACCTGCCAATGGATGGGGGCTAAAGATTCCAAAACCTTCTCCCTATTCATGAATGCTCTATGTCATGGCAATAGTAGGAAAGGACTGGAACCAGCCGGAGTCAGAGAGATCTAACCTAGTTTCCCTCTTTATAAAATTGTGTGGAGATTTTCCCATGACTTGGTTCTTGGTGAAGGACAAAAATGCACTTTGAGAAATTATGTCTAATAATGGGATGAGGTTGTCTACTTTCTGTCATTTCCAATATGAAGTTGTAGGTATATAATTCATACATGAAAATTATCTACCTTCTCTTGCTCTGAAACATGAAACAAAATCAGGGACAATGGTAAATGCAATTGGTTTACCTGCTCTAATGAATTTCACCCTCAACAACGGGTAATGTTCCAGTAAGAATAAGAATTATAATTGGTAGTAGGAGCCCTGCAATTTATTGCATCGGTGTAGACATCACAAATCTCTTTGATTTGCTACAAATATTTTTCCAATTGGTTTTGTACCTTCTTCACCTTCCCTTGGGTTTTGGTGAGCTCAACATAAGTCTCACTTTCTATTACTGATATGTCCTTCAGTTTTTTAAAAACCTTTTGATGTTTAGCCATAGCGACCATCTCCTCTCTAGGTTGAGCCAATGCTTGTTGGGATTGTGTAAGCTATTCTTTTAGCCTATCAATGATGGCGATTACGTTATGGTGAGATGCCCGTGTTGTCCATGTATCCATGTCCTCCCTACGGATTGAGTTGGTAATTCTTTCCCAGGCATGCATGAGGAATATCCCTGAATTATCAATGATAACACTTTGTTCGAGACTAAGATGCTTGATGTTATGCCATGGTCATCAATTCATTTCTATTTCGAATCAAGCTTCATTGGGACTGCATCAATTCTTCCTCAAATATCCTAATGATGGCATCTTGCTCAAGGGATTGAGCTATTTCTTCTGAGACTAGGGTATCTATTTGTACCTCAACATCAATTGTTTCTATAGGAAGTGTTTCTTCTGTTGTCATTATTTCTTCAGGGTTTGTCTATGTCCCCACAGAGTTTGTAGAGATTGCTCTTTTAGGAAGATGGTTTCTTCCTTACTCACAGTAATTTTTTCTTTCACATATAGAAGCCATATCTGCTTGTGTTCCCTGGCTATTTTCTTAATTCATAATAATTTTCTGAGTTTTCAACTTTCTTCCTTAATACTTCAACCTTTTTAGCCCTTTTCTTTAATAGCTTGTTTTCCTTTTTTATCTTTCTAATTATCCTATGTCTTTTGCTTGATTTATGTTTGTGAGGGGTCTCAACGTTTTCTTCATCCTACGAATTGTGAGTGGATGTTCTCAACCCTTCCAAGTGCTCTATCTTTTCAAGTGGGCTTCTTGCCTCAGGATGTGGGTCTTCGTGTGTTGTGTCCTCAGGAAATGGAATTTCGATATCAAGGAAATTTTTAGCATGATTTGAAGAAGAAGCTCATTCTTGGTATTCTTTTGGCCCTGTGGTATTTGTGATTGGGGTCCCCTAAACTCCCTAAAGCCTCAGTTGTTTCCTATCTCATAGTTGTTCAAAATTGAACATCGAGGGTGCTCAAATGTTGGTTGGGTGCCTTCCTGACTATTTCCCTGTGAGGTTTGTTCTGCCTTCTCAATTTCACGAGGCATTTCCTATAACTCACTTTCTGTATTGAACTTTAGATTTATTAGGGATGTTTTTGTTGTGTCCTAGTTTTGTGATCGTCTGCAAATTTACTTGGTGTTCATAAGATTTCTTGGTGTCTTGTCCATTTACTTATCCCTCTTCCTCTTAATGGGGGTTTTAGGAACAATCGTTACACTTTTTCTCTTTCTCGTTAGTTCCTTTGTTTGTGAGGTATGAGTCTTTGTAATTTGGATGTAATTTGGATGGGGTATGCTTTGACCTCGGGTTGAGTAGGTCGAACTTCTATTTGGGTAGTGGTCTCCCCTTCCTGTATCTCTTCAATTTCTGTGGTGGGTATTCATGGTATAATTCAGTTTGTTCTAGGTGTAGAGGTCTATTGGCCTTAATAATATCAACCTAGGTTATTTGGGTTTGACTCAAGGATTTACTTACTATCAATTTAACTAGTCCATGTTGGTTGATGATAGTAACAGGATTTTTGGATTTCTGTGTTCTTAAAGCAACCTCATGTAACATGGCATTTAGGAAAAATGGTATATTGATTACTAACCTTTGTTTGAGTATTTCTAGCAGTTTGAGGTTGTGTGGTCAGATTACATCATATCACCCATCACAAGTGATGTACCTCTACGAGATTATCACACCCAGTTCTTTCCATGGTTCGAGTGTTGGGTTAAGTCCTTTCCCTTTTTTATCAATTTCCTCTCTAGGATCTATGAAGGTTCTCTGACTAACTTTGAGCATTGTATATATTCCTGTCCATTGAATGCCCGTGTTGGGGAGGCCTGTAACCTCTTCTACGATTTCATGAGTAACTCGAATTCGTATATCCCAAACCATCGATATTTCTCCCTGTAAGTTATAAAACAATTCAAGCGTGGTGTTTGTATCATAACCTTGCAACGGTTGAAGTATTATGTCCACCCCATATGGTGTAGGATTTATCTTTCCTTCTCTGTTACCTATAGTAATGTTGGCTCCTGGCGCACACTTCAGCCACCCATATCTCTGTGAAAAAAAGAAATATTGACTGTCGTTCCTGTTTGAAAATTTGGTTAGAACAGCTTGGAGAAACAATTACCAAAAATAGAAAATATCAGAGATCAACGAGTGTATAAAAATGTGGGTTTTCCATTTATTACAATCATTACAATCTTATTAGAAAATGTGCCAAACGTCCTCTCCCCTCATTATTGTAGAGGTCATCCTTGACCATCGGTGTAGGTGGAAGTAATGAGTGTAGGTATTTCGGTGAGAGGTAATAATTTCACTGTTGTGGCAGCTAGTGGGGAGCAATCATGTAAATTTTCAAAACTATATTTAATGAAGTAATCATAGCGATAGTCCACTTTGTTAAAATTTGAATTTATTGTACCTATGCTCAAAATGTTTAAAGGAAAAATAAGATGGACAAATTAAATTTTTCATTTAAAATATTCCCTCATGAAAATGTTGTTACTTTTCCTGAGTTATTGAGTATAACAAAAATGATAGCCCCACTATTGAGTAAAAGAAATCTAGAGACACCCACCTGAAAATTGGTGTTTTTAAGGGCAAATTCCATACCACAGGTAGAACCACTAGCACTTGACTGATCTATGTACAGACGGGGTTTCCTTTGAACCATAGATGAGCGTATCCTTAATAAATATTTGAATCATTTTTTTTCCAAAATACCACTATCTGATTTTGGTGTAGAAAGGATGGTGAATTCCACTCACTAGATTGTAACTTAAGAGAACAAGCCAGCTCGTGATGAGAATTCTTGTCCTTTGACAAAAGAAAATGTCAGGAGGTCATTGCCCTAGTGTGGTAGCCATAGTTGGGAATGTCACTTACGTTATTATCTAATGATGGTGGTAGGATTGGCTCATGATGAGACCCCTATTCTTTGTGGGAGAAGTTTTTTTTTTTTTTTTTTTTTTTTTTTTTATATTTTTTCTTTTCTCATCATTCATTTTATTTTTATTTTTGGTATTATTAAGGGAGGCTCATCTACTCCTTAAGAGTAAGGGATGGTGTAAAGAAGTGTATGGATGCCAAGTAAAAGTGTGCTTAAGAATTCTTATTATAATATGAGGCAAATTATCATTCAAGTATAATTGGTATGTGTATAGGGAAAAGAAACTAATTATGGTGGTTATAGATTATGAACAAGATTTAAGATATTTGGAAGAAATTAATCCAAAAACAATTTGATAAGGTATAAGAGATAGTCCACAAAATAATGAAAAAACGTTAGAAATAATGCTGGTAAAAATACTTAGTGAAATTCGTACCCCAAAGGAATGACTAACATTTTAATCGACTAAAGGAAATGAAGCGACAATAGGGAAAAACCGCGAAGGAACAACAACTATTCATTTTTAGAATGCACAACGGGACCCAAGATGAAGGAATGACAAACGTGACGATGTGAATGACAATTTCTCCATTCAAATGAACAACATTAGCGTGAAGGGAATGATATTTTTTCCATTCAAATGAACAACAACCATACTCATAGGAAAAACAATCATGTGAAGGTAGCAGGTGGGTGCTCGCTCCAAATGAACAATAGCGATACTCAAAGGAACAACAATGCATACAAAAGGAATGGTAGTTGATCCATTCAAATGAACAACAACTACTCAAAGGAACAATAATCATGCATCTGATGGAAATTTTAGCCATCGATTAGGTAATTTTGGATGCCTCCATGGAAAAATGTTTTTGTTTCTTGAATCTAAGGTTGATTAGTAATCAAATAAATTCATTCAATTACTATGGATAAGTTTATGAAATAATCGAAGTATTGGATGGTGCAGGTTCGTTATTTGCTAGATCAATCTTTAGGAACCTTGACATATTCATTTTTCTTTGAAAGAAAGGGTCCTTGTAATAAGATAAAGCAAGAGTAGGAAACAGAAAGAGTGTTAATTGTGTACATTACAGTCATCTTCCCTTAGTTCTTGTTTTCCAAAGTGACTTTCATAAAACTAGAAAAAGAAAACTAACAACTCAATTGGATCTATAAAAACTATATGTCACCGGTATGTATAGTGTCAACAAAATTCATCATTTATGGTGTTGAGGTTGTTGGGTTACCTTCCCAGCCATCCAAAATTTGAACGATAGGATCTTTACTTACTTTTTGGTAGAAAGATTCTTTTGAAGATTGGTTGATGGTAAAGTTGTAGCCAATGTCCATTTGATTAAAAATAGATATCGGACGATGATGGTGTAATGAAAATGTAACCATGCCATTATCATGGACTTCATTAATTTCATATGGACCTAGCCATCGTGTCTATAATTCTCCCGGAAAATCCTGAAATCTGGAATAATAGAGAAGCACCCAATCACCTTTCTTGAATGATTTCTTCTTGATATGTTTGTCATGCCGGGTCACTCGATGATTAATAGCGGTGGATGCGCTCCAGGTAGACAAGTGGTTCATCAATTTCGTTAGTCTTGAGAAACCTTGTTTATGTGCTGTTAGATCAGGTCCAATTTCTGTAGGCCATCCTTAGGGTCGCTGATCTCAAGCTTCGATTGGGAAGATGGGTTGGCCCCTGCATGGACTATGTGATAAGGAGAGTATACAATTGTGCTATGCCATGTTGTGCAATAATCCCATAAGATTGTGGGAGCTCGATTATCCCAATTCTTTTAGTTTGTTTGGACAATCTTTATTCGGATTTCTTCGGACATTGTGGTGCTTTCTACTTTCTTTTTTTCCTATGGGTGGTATGGAGAAGTAACTATGTGCTTAATGTGATCATTTTCTAGGGTGTTGGTGATTCTATGAGCTATAAATTGTAACCCCCCATGGGTGATTACTTCCCTAGGTAGTTCATAGCATACAAATAATTTAAAAATAAATTGATGACTACTTCTTTGTTGCATTTGGTAAGACTTATGCCTCTATCCATTTGGTCATGTAATATTTGTGACTAGAATATCAATATATGATTTGTTTTGGGTTGAAGGGGACAACAAATTCTAGTTCCCATCTCTCAAATGGTTCAATTATTCTTGTGCTTTCAAGGGCATTTCATTAGCTTGACCTAGTTTTCCCATCCACTAACAACTGTCGCAAGTCTGGACATATTTCTTCACATATCTGAATATTGAGGGCCAATAATAACCCATATGTAAAATTTTGTGTCAAATCCCGCAGTCTACAAAATGCCCACCACAAGGATCATCATGTCCGGCCTTTAGTATTTCATAGATTTCATCCTCTCGTAAGAATCTAGAGATCAACTCTATGTGGAAGAGATATCCACTGATCTAAGTGAATCGTGCTCTACGATGGACGATCATATTTCTTTCCCTTGATGATATATGTGCCGGTAATCTTCCCACCACCAGATAATTTTCCACACCAGCATACCAAGGTGGCTTAGTAGTGAAAGAAAACAGATGCTCATCTGGGAATTGATCTTCGACTGTTAAGGATTCGTCTGTTTTTTGTATGTGGGATAGGAAGTCTGCGATGAGGTTTTCTCTCTTGGGTCGATCTTTGATGGTGATGTAAAATTCTTGCAATAGTAATAACCATCAAGTAACCCGTCCATTAGTAATGGGTTTATTAGCTAGATATTTAATTTCAGAATGATCAGTATACAAGATAAATGGATAGCACGGTATATAATGAAAGAAGTTTATGATGTATATATGACTAAAAATATTTTCTATTATTGTATAATTAAGTTCGGATGGAGTAATATTATTTATAATAAAATAAATGGTGTAGGGTTTCTTGTCCTCCTCCTATCCAAGGACAGTGTCTATGGAAATATATGATGCATCGATGGAGATGTGAAGTAGTATTTTCAATTTGGTCCTCTCAATACTTGGTTTGTTGAGATCATATTTTTGAGTCTTGCAAATGCCACATCACACTTGTCGGATACTTGGAACTCCACATTACCAGGTCAAAGCATGTAGAGGTCGGCCGGTTCCTAAAATTTTCCATAAATCTGCGATAGTATCCTGAAGGGAACAAGGTAACTACGTACCTTAGCTTGTGTGTGTGTTGTAGGTAGATTAAGGATTACATCTATTTTTGTTGGATCTACTCAAATTCCATCTGCTGAAATGTAATGCCCTAATTATCACATATACATCATCATCATGTGACATTTTCATGGCTTAAACATAACCTAGTAGCAATGCACAGTTCTAGTACCTTCTCAGTTATTGATGTTGTTTGATCCAGTGCATTAAGCCATAGGGAGTGAAATCATCCATATAAAATTCAATCCCTTCACTGATAAAATCAGCGAATATGTTCAGGATGGCCCTTTGGAATGTGGCTAGAGCATTACAAATTCAAAGGGAAATACTTTGTATGCAAAGGTACCCAAAGGAGCATGAATGTAGTTTATCTTGATCTTTGGGGAGTGATACGGATCTAATTGTAGCCAGCAAACCCGTCTAGGAGGAAGAAAATATATTTCTTCCAAATTATTAGGGACACGATTGATGAAAGGTAAGGGGAAGTGGTCCTTTTTAATTGGTTTTGTTAAGTTCCCTATAGTCAACACAGATTCACCATTTCCCATTTTTTCTTTGGGATGATGACTAATGGGAAACCCATCGACTATTTGAGATAGGATATATGAAATCTATGTCCAATATATTTTGTAATTCTTCTTTAACAATATCCACGAGGTGGGGATTCAATCTTCTCTATGGCTATCGGATGGAGTGGGGCATATTTCTCCATATAAATGTGGTTATTATTGGAGTTGTGGATCAATACCTTTCATGTTAGAATAATCCCAAGCAAAATCTTCTTGGTATTTAGAAAGGACTTGAATCAACTTTTGTTGTTGTTTTTCATCTAAATTGGCATTGATGTTTAAAGACTTACAGTGCGATCTCAATGGATTTGTTGTTATGAACAACGGTAGTCAAGATTTGTTGTTCCATTAAATCTTCAGAACGAGTCTCCTAGCTGCAGTCTAGAATAGCTTGGAGCATCTGGCAGGTTGGATTACTCACGGTGGATGGGCTATTAATAAACCCACTAATTACATCATCCCTCCTAGTTGGTTATTGAGTCTAAGAGATTCTTCCAACATGAGAGGGCTCGTGGAAATCCTTTTATTGATGTCATGGTGGTGCTTGGTGTACATATATATGAAATTCGGGCTTAGCTTGGGCTGGAGGGATATAACATGGTATTACAGCTGACACTCCCTCTAGAAATTGTCATATTAACCATTCGACATCCTATGTACACATCGGTTATTTACCAAGCCATGGTCTGTCCAATATCAGTGGATGCCCTTCGAGTACACTTCTTGGGTTGATGATGAGGAAATTTGTTGGATATTCCCAAGAGTCGATTGAGATTGATATATCATTTAATGTCCCAACTATTCAAACCACCAATTGATCTACCAATTGTAACATAATTGGGGTGGGTTCGAAAGAGTCAAAAACTAGGGTGTTGTAGGTTTCCATGGTTAGGATGTTGATGGACGCTCCCATATCAACTAGTGTATTTGGAAAGAATAGCCCCCTAGATATGAAATGTTACTATGGGGTTCCTTGGATATGCATATTTGACTAGTTCTTGTCTACCTAGGGTAGATCGGACAAGGCTCCTACTACACGAACTATTGATGATGAATTTTAATTTTCCTAACAGGCTTCCTCCCACATAGTTCCTTAATCGTTTTTGCATATATTGGAATGGAAGAGCCTGCAGGAGTGGGATCTTGACATATAAATTCTTGAGTTCCCCTACAATGCTGAAGTTAGGATGGGCAGTGGGTTTTCTATCATCAATATTTGAGGGAATGAAGGGGAAGGAGTTTCATCCTGTGACTTGACTGTGTTTCCCTCCTGCTCAATTTATTATGTTATTACCATAGTCAAGGGCGTTATTGTTGGTTTGTTTGTTATTTTCATTCTCCTTCTCTTGGAAAATATTATCTTCTTCAGGAGAGATTATATGCCCCAATCTCAACTGATGTTTGTTGCACCCTACCAAGTTGGTATCCTCTTCCCCATTATCCATAATCTGGATGAGATGGGCTAGTATTTTATTGGGATTTGGGTGGGGTTGGGATGGTAGTTGAGAACAATTGTGGTGAGGGTTTTAGGTAGGTTAGAGTGAATTTTAGCGTGGAATGGGTTTGAGGGCCATCCCATGGGTTGATTATTTTATCCCCGTGGGGTGCTATAATTATCATTCAATTTGGGTTTTAGTGGGTTGTATTAGGCCACTCACGGAGGGTAGATGTTTTTATTTGAGTTTTTCCAGGATGTGGTGGGGTATTGTGAGTTAGGCCATGTGGAACTTGTAGTTGGTTGATTCTTCCAGTTTGGGGTTTGTAGTTGTTTGGTTTGGCCAAGTGGGATTTGTAGGTGGGTATTGTTGAAGTGGGTTGATTAGTAAGCGGTTGGCTCGCCGTACGTAACATAATTTTGGTGATCATTATACTATCCAAAAGAAGAGGAGGGGGTCTGGGTGTTTTGAGGCCGAGACTGCCACTTATGGTGTTGAGCCATCAAATATAATGGTTATCTTTCCTCTTTTCTTCTCCTAAATACATATTTTAGTCCGAGGGGTGATGGGTACTTTCCGTGTGATGATATTGGTGCAAATAGTGCAAACCAGACCACATCAAGGACATTCCAGCAGACCATGCTTGCATCGTGGAAAAATATGGTAAATGCGTTACATACCTTGGTTTTGTTTGGCGCAATGCATCCAATTGTCTAGTCAAAATTACCTTTCGAGGAATATATGTTTTGAAATTTTCTAAAAGATTACCAACTCCGCTCGGGTACACACTGGTAATGTTGTTATTTCTAGTGAGGGAAGTTCATTCCTAATCTAGTCATTGTACTTCCCTCGTGAGAACTTTATGCACAATAGAATGATTTTATCCTTAAGTTTCTTGATAAATGTCACCCTTCCCTCATTATATTTAATGTTCTACCCATTCTTACTTCATGCAATCATAGTTTCTTTAATTACTTCACCTAGTAATGTACCATAGGGAGATATCTGCAAGTTATACTGAAATCTCTCAACATATTCTTTTAATGATTCATTTTCTTTTCTTGATGTGAATTTTGAAGATTTCCTTATTTTAGATCCTGGTTCTACAATAATCATATATTTTTCAAGAACTTTGCTTGATCTCACTCCATGAGTTAATGGTTCCACCTCCTAATCCCATAAACCAGTGTAGAGCTGCTCCCTTCAAGGTGGGGAACATTTTTAATTTTTAGGGTTCAGAGGTATAATCATACCCTCTACATAGAAAATCAAATTCGAATAAGAATGCACCCAGGTCTTCTAAGATCAATCCATGAAAGGTTGGCAGATTATGTAGGGGAATTTCTTTCATGGGAGAATTGGTGATTGGATCAACTATCGGATATTCCAATGTGGGAGTCTGGGGACGTTGTTGATTTCGTTGTGCCATTTGATGAAAAATGTGCTAGAAATCTTCAGGAATTTCTTGATATGGGTGTTTTATTCAAGGTGGTTGATTAATTTGATCCACTAGGGGATTTAATTGCACTCCCTCTATCTAAGTTTTAGGTATGCCTTCTTCTTTTATAGGAGATTCAGGATCAGGGCGTGGTGATGGGTTTGTCTTGGCAACCCTGCCAGTTTCTCCTTATCCTTCCTCCAGATTACAAGAATTTCCCTCATCCAAAGAAGGGTTGAGGGGTGGAAGGTCTATGCTTTGAAACCTTTTCTCAATCCCTTCAGCTTTTCTATGAATCTCAACATGGGATGCAGCATGTGAAACTGCTACTTGAGGGATTCAGGTAGAACATTTCCGGGGTCCAACCAAGGCTTGAGATTCAGCTTTTCAGATGATGTCGTCTATGAAAGTGCTTCTCCGAGGGAGTACAGCATACAGGCTTTAGTTTTGGTGGGGGTTTTGGTGTTTCAAGATCTTTCTTCTTAGTCATACACACTTCATGCAAAAATAAATTCAAAAGAAACACCTATATGACCTCTTAATTTTCAACTGGGGGTAACCATTCGCATAAGAATATTACTTATTGCATGCATAGGTTCTTACCTTAGTCTTCAATGCACGGGTCCTCCATAGACACAACCTATTCTACCTTTGACATTATCCGAACAACAGCAGCCAAAATGTTGGGGTCTAAAGATGTCTAAAAATAGCCTTAGTTTAACATTAATTTATCAACCAGAGGATTAGTCTTTTATCTCAAAGAATATCAAAAAAGTATATTAGGATAGCTCATAGAGGAGGTTAAAATCGTGTAGCTAAAGAAAAATTGAATTTATCCACAATCAAGTTCCTCAAATGTTCATTAAAGATTCTGAGACTAGGATCTTACTTAATGGAATTGAAATTTGATTACTAACATGCTGCTAATGAAAAAGGAATTAACTAATCTATTGAATTCATTTAATAAAAGCAGTAATTGAATCTAAGTATGGACTTGCAGAATTAACTATCAGCTATGAATCAAATTGTTGGAAAGGGAAAAGGTGAATTACTCTATCTATAGAAAACACTAATAATTATAATTTAATCGAAAGTGACAACAAATGTAACTTAATAAAGGAATGGAAAATGTAACTTAATTGAAAGGGAACAACAGATGCAAATCTAAGGAAAAGGAACAACATGGATAGAAATGTGAGGAACTTTCAAGCAACAAACTACAGTGATGGAAGTTGGAACAACAATCAATAACATTCAAACCAAAACATCTATCTCTTATAGGCAATCAGGTAAAGAATTAACACCTTGTGCATCTATCACTAACTATTATTTTAAGATAGAAATTTAAATGAAAATAAAACATAAATCACAAGCGTCTAGATTCTGATTGGAAACAAAAACACCTTCAGAGCTAAATTTGGTCCTTGGAAACAGCATTGCTAGAAACTTGGTATGTGGAAATGGTGGCGTTCAAGGGAATTTTATTGATTCCCATAGGCAGTGCGACATTTACAGAAACTGTTTGCGCAGAGAAATTATGAGTTATGAATGCAATTTCTTCTCTATCCCCCTTTCAAGATCTATTACCCTCTATATCACAATGGCTGGGTAAATTAAGTCATCCACGAGGGATCAGTCCTCAATTTCTTACTATTTATAAATTTACAATATATAAAATCAAATCATCTTCAAAACTGCTTTGCACAAAAGTCCTCATCCTCCAATATCTTACGCATCTTCAATATTTCCTTTGCTATCTCGGGTTTAGAATAACATTTATCCAATCATGTAACAAAATAAAACAATTTCAATCATATTTTAGAATCTTATTTAATATAACTTAAATAACACTTCTAGAGACATATTGATCATTTTTTATCCTAATTATTCCTAATTAAGAGAAAAGTCAATCAAGATTATATCATGAATTGTAGGAATAAGGAAGATATTTGTACCTGTTCATAACTTAACAATTGTCACATATCAACCTAGAGGATATGGTTTAGGATGATGAGTTGTTTCCAAATGCAATTTCTTGGTGAAGTTTTCTTGAGATCCAATATTAAATAGAGTATATATCTTAATGCATGTAAATTAACCCTTATGTGGAAAAGATTTATTATTTCTTTTTCATGTTGAGGTTCATTGAGGCTACTAATTGAGAACAGGTACAGAAATAGGATTCTTACCTTGTAAACCCATGTTTGTGATTTTTGTTTCATCTCCATAATGAAAACCTGAATCATCTTGTGTAGTTGCAATATTCTTTGGTTTCACTTTATTATTGAACTTTAGGTCTCTCTTGGGATGGAGTTTCCAACAAGTCTTCCTTAATCATGGCCATATTTTTAATAGTGTTTACATGTGAGTTTTTCCCTCTTTCTTGATTGAATCATTCTTCTTTCCACTTCCTTTGAATTTCTCTTTCCTTTGTCTCCATTATAAAATGGATTATTTCTTCCCTCTTGAGGATAATTCCTCTCTCTTGCTTCTAAATGAGTTTCATGTACATTAACTTCATCTAGATTTGTAGGGTTAAACATATCAATTGTGTGTCTCAAGTAGCTATGAAATCCTCCAATGTATTTGGTAAAGTTTCTTGAGAAGATAAATCTATACCTAAAATCAAAGCTCTTATTCTAAATTCTTGAGTGTGTAGTTTTGCACATTTTTTCCCTTTAGCTTGTCTAAAAGTTTTTCCAATCCATAGTAGATTTCTTGCATGTATCCTAATGGATAAAATTTCTTTTAATTGAAACAATGAAATAATTCCAAGAGGATAAAACTTTACCATGCTTCTTCATGTCTCCTGAGGTTTTGTCTTTCTAGAAGTAGTGTTGCACTTTCCAATCTAGGAGAAGCAAGATGAATCTTAGTTTCGCCATTTGTGATTACATTGTATCCCACCACAATACACTTCAATTTGAAAAAATCCAATTATCCAATTTCTCAAAACTTACTTTACCTCTCCTTTGTACATAGGAAATTCAAACTTAATATCAAGGTTAAGAAAATGAGTTTGTGGAGGAATTTTACCATGTTCTTGGAGAATTTGGAGATGGTTGTGAAATGCTAGAAGAAGTGGAAGATGGAGGTGAAGGAGGTGGAGTGTCATCATTTCCTCCATTTCCCCTTTGGATTCTTATGATAATTATCTCATTACCTCTTGGAGTATTGGAGCTTTCTCCTTGCAACATTGCATTCCTTTCTTCAAATAAAGCTTTCACCATTTATGTCATATCATAAAATCTTTTCTAAAAGTTTCATCCTCTAAAGTAACATTTTCATGACTCTCCTCATGATCCATGCCAGGTGAATATCTCCTTGAATATTGAGGTGAATTTATGGTTCTCCTTCTTGAAAGTTGAGAACATGTCTCTACAAGTTTCCCTTCTCCTCTTGTGAGCTAAATTTAAAGCATCAAAAGAAACAAAACACTTGCAAACAATCAAACCTTCAAAACCTTTGCTATGATACCAACTTGATCACACGAGAAAGTAGAAAGGTTTGTGTATAGAAATTTGAAGGTGGAAAATGTATGTGTGTGGGAAATTGGATCAAGTTGCAGAACATAAAGTTATTGAGTTTTATACTTGAAATGAACAACATAAACAGGACATAAAAACCATCAAAATAAATATAACACAACAAAATGATAAGGTTCACCCTCTCTTGGGCTACATCTGGTCCATCTTCAAATGGATCATTTTATTTATATTATCAAAGTGTTAAAATCATACCTTTGTCCTCCAGATAAGAAAATAGAGTAGGCTCAATGGCTCGAATGTCCAAAAACCCTTAGTCAAGCTCTTCTTGCAACTAGTTTGGCCAAAAGTTGAAGAAAATACACTTCTGGAAGTTTTTCCCCAATAACACATTATCACGCTCTAAAAAATAGAATCTACAGGACTTCCAAAACCTAGGATTTTCCACACCAAACCTAGCTCCCCTCATAAATCTGGGTCGTGGGAAGTTTTGTCACGTCGTTAGCAGATTTCCAGCACCTACCCTGGATATCTTGGTGCATGGGCTGTGTGGCCATGTCTTTGAATAGCTGTTGGATTACTAAGAGGGAGGTGGGGGGGGGGGGTGAATGATTAATAGAGGAATTTAATCCTTTATCAAGTGTTATATCAATGTAGTATTATTATCCAATAATGATCAATAATAAATGAACAATCACGCACATACAAAGTACACCAATGTTTTCACATGGAAACCGTCGGAGAAAACCACGGAATGATTTTTCTTATATGTCTTGAAGAATTACATTCATTGGAAGCACCAACTTCCTTTGTTTCCGGTTACTGCAGCTACTGTAAGGAGGCTCCAACCCCTAGCTTCCCGAGGGTACAACTTGGGAAGCTCCAACTTCCCAGTTCTCTGGATACAACCAAAATGAAAGGGTGCAACCCCCTATGTTCTGGCTTCAACCGGTGGCACAACCACTGTCCCTTGCTTCTTCACACACTAAGTAGTAGTATGAGTGGAACCATTGTCGGCTTTGTCAACTGTAAGATATATTGTTGGCCTGCTTGTATCCAACCTATACCATACGACTTTATTGTCAATGCATTTTTAAATATGTCCAATATGTACGAATTGAACGTGTATCTACCAAATTACAGCAGGATACATGACCTGTATTGATCTACATATGTATTCACTATCTGTACCATGCATCCCATGTGTACATGCCCTGTTGTTATTCAACATGTGCCGAACCTATGTTTTCCTTTCACTTGAAAACTTTTTGACCCTCTGTAACTTCTATCACATGGATGCGTAACTTTGTCATTGTATCTAGGTAGTAGTGGCACCTAGCCAAATGCATCCTCATACATAACCTCTCTACTAAAAGGGAAGGCATAATCTCTCTCTAGTCATGTGCCATATAGGTATGTGTGTAATCATGAACAAGTATAATATTCCTCACATGATCTTAGTCATCAACCCCTTTCCAATTTTCAACTTCTCAATAAATCAATAAATACAATATCTCAACCATGTACCATAAAACTCTTAGCCATATGCTAATAAATACAATATGTGCCTCAACAGAAGTGTCAATGATAAATATACTAGCATTGTATTTTTTTATATCTGACTTATATAGAAGATCCATGTAGCCACTAGTCTCTCTAGGGAGAATCCTCAAATATTCATTGCCATTCCTCATTACATACATCGAAATCCAACTATTCATAGAAATAAGACATGCCTTTTTGAACCAATAGAATGGATGCGATGTGTCACGAGCACTCTAGGCAGTTCATGGGAGCTTGATCACCGAGGAATCTAGAACCTTTTCACCTTCATCTTCTCAAGTTTCATGGATTTATCAATATGTACTCACCCTATACATATCCAATTTGCATGCTCACCCTATACCACGGGCGATTACGTGCAGCCTCAAAATAGGGTTTTTGTGAGATCCTATAATTTCTGTCAACCCTTTGTGCTGTATGGGACATTACCTCTTTAGTTGTATCCACAAGTATTTACAAGTAGCTTTACATAAGAAAATAGATGTACAATATGTACACGTGTGTTTTTATGAGTGAGCTTTTGTCTCTTGGTACCTCTTCATGTAGCCTTACACTTTCCTTATTTTTAGAGACTTCTTAGGTTTAAAATAATTTCTTTTGCAAATAACTTTGACTCTTAGGGGCTTCTATAAGACTTACGAGGGGTTCTCCAACTTCATATGGTCGCCTTTCTCTAACCATGAGGAATTATGTGACGTTCCACATGCCACGAAAAAACATGAAAAGAACTATCATATAGGATAGTTTCCCTGGAAAAGTCATTGTCCTTCATCTCATTATTCCTCAAATAAAGATACATTCTCTCACTCCATAAAGCATCTTCCCATGAGGGATTTCACCATAAAGAGGGGACCACTTGGGAGTTCATCTATTTTCACTTCTTATCAACCATGAAAATACAATAATGAGTCATCTTTCCATGAAACAATATTGGTTCCATTACCCAAACAATGCCATGGGGATTTCTTCAAAGAGGTTGACATCAATGACAACCAACTTTTAATCAATAATCTCCCCTTTGGCATTGATGAAAAACTCTAATGCAATACTTAAAACATATCACTCATGCTCCCACGGAACCATGCCTCACGTCCTTTGTATCGATGAAATCTTCTCCCCCTGGGAACCATGCCTTTGTCCTCTTTCTTTGTCCTCTACGGCCGAGTAATGTTCTCCCTAGAGACCATGCATTTTGTCCGCTGTCTTTGTCCTCTCTTCATCTGATAAAATATCTCCCCCTTTGTCGCCGATGGAAGGTATCATTCCATCCAAGGTTTCTGCCCCTAAATGAACTATCCTCTTATGGTGCTTCCTTGGCTAAATATAAGACATATAAGATAAGCATTCAAAGAATTCATTTTGGAGTAGAAATGACTCCCAAGTCTCTGGTGAAGACATTCAAAGGATTCCCATGGAATTGGTTTTGTGAATATGCATACTTGTTCATTCCCATGGAATTGGTTTTGTGAAGATGTCTGCCACTTGTTCTTTTGTGCCCACATACTCAACTCTGATGTTCTTTTCTGCAACTTTCTCCCATAGAAAGTGATACTTGATTGGAATTTTCTTCTTCTTGGAGTGCATCACCTGGTTCTTCGAGATATTGATGGCAGTTGTATTATCACAATAGATTGGAATGGGCTCATCATACTCAAACTGTATATCTGTCAGAGTTTGTTTCATCCAAAGGACTTGTTTACAACATGATGTTGTTGCAATATACTCTGCCTCGGTTGTAGATAAATATATTGATGATTGTTTCTTCCTTAGCCATCATACCGAAATCTCATTTAAATAGAACACTGCTCCACTGGTGCTTCGTTGGTCATCAATACAACCTGCCTAATCTGCATCTGTGTAGGCAATAAGTGATATATCTTTTTCTTTTGGATACCATAATCCACACTCTTCTATTCTTTGAGATATATAAAAATCCTCTTTACTGCCAATACATGTGATTCCTTTGGTGCTGCTTGAAATCGAGCCACCTGTCCAACTGCCTGCATTACATCTGGTCTGGATGTTGTCATATATAGTAGGCTACCAATCATTGACATGTATTTCCTCTTATCTGTAGACTTTGAATCATCATCTTTGCTCAACTTACAACTAGTTTGCATGGGAGTGATAATTGGTTTGCAATCTACCATTCCGAACCTCTTTAGCATTTCTCTGATATACATAGTTTGAGAAATAAAAATTCCTTGGTTTCTTTGACGTATCTGAAGTCCCAAAAAGAAGGATATCTCTCCAAGTAATGACATTTCAAATTCATTATATATATATTTTGCAAATTTCTGGCTTAACCTGTCATCATCACTACCAAAAATAATATCATCAACATAAACTTCAATTAATAAAATATTACCTTGACTTACCTTGATGTAGAGGTTGTTGTCTGCACTTCCTTTTCTGAACCCTTC
>SNQJ01S0153607.1:11503-34237 GCA_010110895.2 Picea sitchensis | reverse complement strand
GACCAATCCACAAAAGGGGATTTGGTCCTATTACAATAACCGACATGATCAATCCACAATGGGGATTGATCCTATGAATAATATATCAATAATAATAAGAACACTCCTTGCAGTTACATTATTTCAACAGGTTGCAGGCAATTGTATCTAAAATGGGTCAGTTGGTAAGATCAAAGTCGTGGAGAAGAAAGAGCATAGTCTGGAAGACTGCATAATGGATAGAGTTGCTAATGAAAACCATATCAGACAAGATCAATGTAAAACATGTCTATGTGATTATTTTTTGTAATCTTAGTTTTGTGATCATGTAAGCATTAAAGAACGGTGTTAGAATTAATACATACAATAATATAGTTGGTTTTGTTTGTTGGAGGTTGTTGAGATATTCTCTCAACAACAATACTTGGAATTAGAAATAGTTGGATCTCATAAGCACTTTATAAGTGTGATGAGATAATATGAATAGTTTTTGTGTGGCGTGTAAATCAATTTTATAATTTTCCAATAGTCCTAACATGGAATTCACCAGCGATGGAGAAAACACCCAATAAGAGTATGACAAGAACGACACTGGCATAACCTTCTCATCCTACACTAATTTCAATGCTAGCATGAAGGGGATGGGCACAGGCATGGAGGAAGGAAAGTTCTTCTGGGAGAATCTGGTAGTCCAAGGTTCAAATCTCCCTTTGTCGAACCTGGGAGATTATATGCACAAGAGATCATTTATGCCTCATTCTCTGGCCAACAAGTTTCCCAGCTTCAACAACCAAAGTTGAGCAGAGCTAGTGCAATTATTCTTCATTCTGAAGAATTCGAGCATGCAAGAAATGAGGGTGAAGACGCTCAAAGAGTGGGAATGACTAGAGGTGAAGGGAGAAACAAATAAATGCATGAAATCGATGGAAGAGATGGAAGAGATTGTTGTGGGGATATTGGGGGTGAAGGTGGAGGTGTTGATCACAATGAGCACATCAAGATCTAGTGAGTGCATCCAAGTCGGGGAAGTGAATGGGAAAGATGGAGGGAGAGTGACGAGGACAGTATCATGCCATCGAAACACGTTTCCATATTATCGGATCTACAACGCGTAGACAAACTCTATGCAACACAATTATAAAGATTGCTCAGTGGAACTCTTGTTCTCTCAACACTCATAAATTTACCATGCAGATCACAGACCACTCAATATACTGCATGACGTGATAATAACACATAACAACAATTTCTTGTTACTGTGATACTCTCAACACACAAACTATGAACTTAAGCTTGAGAATAAACAAAGAGAGGATATTTTCACAACAGAGACTCAGAATACATCAACACACAGATGACTAAATATATTATGAACTCTGACATTGTGCACTTAATACAGAATACAAAACTATGACGAGTTTTAGCACCAACAACTTATGCACATTTACAAAACACAGAGCTTGTGCTCTCAGACTTCTTCGACTCCTTACACAGTTGTTGTTGCTTGCTAACTATCAAATATTCTCTTTATTCTATTCTATCTCTCTACTTCTTTGTCTGTGTATCGACTACCTACAGACTCAAAGATATATATACTGAGACCAAAAAATTTATGTAGAAGTAAAACCGACTGAAAACAATTAAGACAACAATAAATTTTGACTAACTCTTATCTGCATAACAGAGCTCGAGAAAGATAAAGATCGACTCATTAATGGTTCTCATGCTAACACTCTTCCTTACCATGTCAGAAAGACTAAACGAATCTGTTTTCCATGACAGACAGATTCTGTGTAAGTATGAAGCTTACAACTTGTACTTAATATTTCCAACACTCCCCCTTAATTATAAGTAGGTGAGTTTACAAAATACAAAATTTACATCAAAATTTTGAATTGACATGAACTTGTCAAATATATGCGACTGCGTTGACTCCTAAACAACTGTGTAGTTTTTGAAATGCATCTCTTGCCAAATATTTTGTAAATATATATGTGACTTGTTCTTTAGACCTGCAAAATTCTAAACAAATTTCTTTGTTATTCACCGATTCTCTGATAAAGTGATACCTTGTATAAATGTGCTTGGTTTTCTTGTGAAACACGTGATTCTTTGATAACATTATGGTTGAATCGTTGTCACAAAATAATGTAGTTGGTTCATGTTGTCCTGCAACAAATCTTTTAACATTCTTCTCATCCAAACAGTTTGACAAGCTACACTTGTAGTTGCAACGTACTCAACTTCTGTTGAAGAAAGAGTCACAATGGGATTCTTCCTTGATTCCCATGACACTATACCTATTCCAAAACGAAATGTGTAACAAGAGGTACTTTTTCTATCATCGATGTTTCCTCCACAATCACTGTCAGTGTATCCAATAAGTTTGAAATCTTCTGAAGTAGAATACAAAATGCCAAAATATTTGGTTCCAATCACATATCTCAAAATTATCTTTCATGCCTTCCAATGTGATTCTTTTGGAGTTTCCATGAACCTTCAAATCAAGCTCACTCCATACATAATATTAGGCCTTGTTGATGTTAGATACATAAGAATTTCTACCAACCTTTTAAACAGTGTGGGATCCACCTTAGATCCTTTATCTTCCTTGCTTAAATTTAATCTTGTTATGACATATGTTGGGGCTGCTTTGGAATTTGTCATATTGAATATTTGCAAGATTTCATGTGCATATTTAGATTGTGAGATAAATATACTACAATTGGACTGGTGAACTTCAATGCCCAAAAAGTATCTCATAAGCCCTAAATCGGTCATTTCAAATTCATCCTTCATGATTGACTTAAATTCTTCTATGCCAAAATCACCTGCAAAAATCAAATCATCTACATATAAACAAACAATCAACATATTACCTTGATGATTTTATTTGATGTACAAGGTTGGCTCACATTCACTTCTCTTAAATCCATTATGTGTGAGATAGGAATCTATGTGACTGTACCAAGCTCTAGGAGTTTTCTTTAATCCATACAATGTTTTCTTCAACATGTACACTTTGTTTTCCTGTCCTGGAATCTCGTAGCCTTGTGGTTGTTCCACATATACTTCTTCTTCTAAATGTCCATTCTAAAATGATGAATTTACATCCATTTGATAAACATGCCACTTGTTCTGCGTAGCAATGGCCAACACAGTTTTGATTCTGTCCATGCGCGCAACTGGTGCAAATGTTTCATTGAAATCAATTCCATGTTGTTGTGTAAAACCTCTTGCAACTAACCTTGGCTTCTGCTTCTGCACATTTCCTTCTGCATATTTCTTGGTTTTATAAATCCACTTGACACTTATCAAATCCTTGTCTTCATGTACATCTACCAATTTCCATGTATGATTGTTTTCTATGCATCTGATTTCTTCATCTATGGTTTGTGCCCATACATCATCTTTTACAACTTCTTCAAAAGTTAATGGATCATCTATTTGTGAAAACGGAGTAAAAAATGAAAATGAATTTGTTGTGTCAACGTTATAGATGTCATGAAGACTTCTTGTCTTCCTTGGTAATAGACTTGCTAATGTTGGATCTAGAGATGTAGAACTACTTGGACTACTTGCTGGAGTTTGCTGCGCCCTGGGTGTGGACTGTGCACCTACATATTTCAATGGAGTATTTTGTGTTGGGATTTGTGTCACAGTTCCAAGAGTGGAAGGAACTACACACTGACTAATAACTGGTGTTTGAACCACTTCTTCTTCTTTTTCATCAATAATTTTGACTGTCCTTTTTATGCTTCCATCCCATGCTTCATTCTCCACAAATTGAACATTGCGACTAATTATGAATTTTCTTGCAATAGGATCATACAACTTGTATGCTTTTGTATCTTTATAATACCCAACAAAAATACATTTTTGTCCTTTGTTCTCTAACTTCTTTCTCAGCTCATCTGGAACATGTGCGTATGCGACACAACCCAAAACTTTTAAATGCGCCACATTATGCTTCATACATGTCCAGGCTTCTTGAGGAACTTTGTTTCTCACACTCTTTTTCGGACATATGTTCATGATGTATACTTCATTTGCTACTACCTCAGCCCAATACTCATTTGACAAATGTTTGGCTGCTAACATACCACACGCCATTTCCATGATGATTCGATTCTTCCTCTTTGCGACACCATTCTGTTGTGGTGTATAAAGTGCAGTGAATTTCTTGTAGATACCATGAACTTTATAAAAGTCCTGAAACTCTCTTGAAACATATTTAATAACCATTCTGCTTCTCCACAAGTTATTTGAACTGTTGAAAACAACCCAATGCGTCAAATTTATGTTTTAGAAAATAAATCCATGTCTTTCTTGAAAAATCATCAATGAATGTAAGAAAATATGTACTGCCTCCTACAGATGGTGTTTGCATTGATCTAAAAATATCTGAATGTACAATTTCCAATGGATCTTTTGCTTTGTATGACTTTTCAACTGGAAATGATTCTCTATGTTGCTTTCTAAATATACAACCTTCACATATCCTTTCTGGTTTTTCAATTAATGGAAAACCTTTCACCATATCCTTTGTATGTAGCAACATCAAACCTCCAAAGTTTAAATGTCCAAATTTGAAATGCTACAGCTAGGAATCATCATGTACTTCATATTGGAATGTTGCTTGCATCTCAACACCACTGTCTTCTTTTTCCTTGAAACTGGGTGCACTAACTTTTCCTTCCTTGGAACTGTGCGCACTTACTTCTTTACTTTCTGTTGTAAATGCAGTGTCAGACTGCACATTTTTTGCTTCATGGATAGCTTGCATTGTATTTCTATTCATGGATGACTTCAATGTCAATGGAAACATTATGTTACTTTTCATCTAAATTCTTGCAATAAAATGATTGCTTGGATATCTGTTCATAATCACAGAGTCATTATCTTCCATGTAGATTCTATATCCTTTCTGTAATAGTTGTCATGTGCTCATCAAATTATTTTTTAGACTAGAAAAATAATATAAATTAGACATAACCTTCCCCCCCCTTCTTAGTTAACATGTTTATATTTCCTTTACCTAAGACAATTACTTGAATATATATTCCAAGGGTAACTTTAGTTTGGACTGACTTATCCAAACTAGAGAACAGTTCTAAGTTTCATGTCATGTAATTACTACAGCCTGAATCTAGATACCATGTGTCATATGGACTTTCTTGAGCAACATTGCATTCAACTGGTGATGTTATAGTTATTTCTTCAGCGCGCGCCATAAACATAGGGCTGGAGGGACTGTTTTCACTGTGTGACTGATATTGACCTTGCTTGTTTTGATTATACTGTCTCTTCTTGCATTCATATGCATAATGTCCATACTTTTTACAGTAATGGCACTGAATCTTTGATTTATCAACTCTCTGATTACTTGACTGACTGTTATTTGGATTTTGACTTCTTCCACCAGTATTTGCAAGACTCCTAGTCCGTCCACCTCTAGCAAAACTTCTTCATTTGCCTCTAGAGTTAGCTCTCTCCCTTCCTCTTCCATGACTTATAGATGACTGCGCAGAAAATGCATTCTCTAATGACATATTTGACCTATTCAATCTGTGTTTATGATTAATGAGGGAGGCTTGCAGTTCATCCAGGCTAAACTGACTCAGGTCTTTGTTCTCTTCCAAAGTCACAAGGGTATCATATTTAGGAGGAAGACTCATAAGTATTTTCTCAACAAATTTTCTATCCTCTCTGGTTTCTCCATGAGACTTAATCTGAATTATCATGCAAAAAACATGGGTGTAAAAGGAATCTACTGAATCTTTGTCTTTCATTAACAGAGTTTCAAAATCTCTTCTAAGAATTTGTAGTTTTGAAGTCTTGATTTTGTCCATACCTTGATAAGACGTTTGTAATATGGTCCATGCTTCCTTGGCTTGTTTTTTTGATGCAACTCTTGGGAGTATGCTATCATACATGGTTTGATGTATGTAAAACATTGCATTTCCATCATTCTTCCTTTGGTCTTTAAAAGCATCCTTCTAAGCTTGTGTGAGAGCATTGTATGTTGCTTGATATGTTGATTCCACATATCCATTCTTGACTATCTGCCATCAATCTTGACCCCAAAATAATGCTTTCATGGTCAAGGACCACAACTCATAATTTTTTCCTGTAAAAGTGGGAGGTTGTAGATTTGAAGTAGAAGCCATATTTTCACCTTACAATAGAGTTGATGATCCGATAAACTTATTTTGGTCAACCTGTTTTGATAGAACCTGCTATGATAAACCTGCTCTGTAACACCCTGTTTCCCCCAGTTTGTAAAAATAACTAGACTAGCCAAGAACTGTGGCAAAACTTAGAAATGAGAATGTGTGATGTGAATGGACCTTGTGGAAAAGGTCGATGAATGTGAATAATATTATGAATTTATATTGCAGTACTTATGAGAGGGGATATGCTGAAAAAGAAACCACGATGGCTGAAGAAAGGCGATGGAAGGCACTTGGAAAGGTGGTGTTAACTTCCACCAAAAATCAATACCGTATTTGGACTTCACTGGCCTGGAGAACCAAAAGCGGCTCGCTGGCCCCAAATTAAATGTCTCGCAGGCTGGTAGGTAGATGGCTCCTGAGGAATTAATGAGGGATGGGGAGGAGAACCGCCCATCCATAGAGCCGTCAGCCCTAACCAACGCGAGGGAAATCATGCCACATGTTGTTCCTGAGTTTGTGTTTTAAGGCTCTAAAACACACCGTCGAGGCATCCAAATATAATAGTACTTTTAAAATAAAGAAACAAAGAAAACTAGATCAGATTCAGTTTCTCAACTGTCTCTGTCTTGCTTCCCGTTGTTCCTGGATTGTTATGTCACGTTCGATTGTTGCCCACGATCATTCTAACTCGGTTCTATTTGTTGCAGTTTGTAAGATGGTGTTAAATAGGTTCAATGCAATGTTGGTTTGGTCCTGTAGACCAGGTTCTACGTTTGGCTGTCTACCGTTAGGAACAGTCATGGGTGATTGGGTTTTATATGTTTGTGAAGGGGATTTCTTATAAATTTGTTACTTCAGACATTCAGAGAAAATATTGATAAAACAACTTTAAAACTTTAAACAGAAAAGTGAAGACACAGTCAAGGCCGTTTCCTGGTTCAGTGACAATTATGAAATTGTAAACAATGCAACATAACACAGAGAAATATAAGGCTTTAATCTGGAAAGAATCTTATATTTCCATTAACAATAAGGAAAGAAACGTAGATTTTCTAACAAAAGAAAATATTAAGGAACAGAAGGTTACAGGTCTTAAAATTATTAAAATAATTCCAGAGGAAAAACTGTAACACATTCAACATCCAAACCAATTTGATACTACAAACAACAATGGCATATAATTCCAAATTGATTCACTTTGCTAGAAACACACATTAAGAAGAAGATTTAAGAAATGAAAGTAGACAAGGGAAGAAACATAGTCACTGAATGACAAGATCCAGAATCTTGTTGTGAATGATATTCTGATAAACTTTAAAGCTGATCGTACAAGATTGTCTTTTTCCAAAATTTTTGAAGCCTTGTTTCAGCCTCTTGAAATTATATTTATACCTTTCTTGTCCAAAATTTCCGTTGGTAACTAACCAACTTCCTAACCTTTCGGTTACATAAACTATTGTCAACCTTTAACAATTTATTACAAAATTCTATAAATAGAAATATTTATAAAGTTTTAACTTTGAGTCATAGAGCCTTCTTTATCTGCTTCATCTGCTCGAGCATGCTTTTCTAGGAAGTTCACTAAGGCCTTAGGAGCCTCAGGTATCTCGTTTGCTTCAAAAGAAAAGAAATTTCTTTGTAAACTAGGCAACTGGGTTGCAATTGTTTTCTCCACGGACTTAACTTTTTCCAATCTTGAACTGGAAGCTATCATTAATTTCTCAATTTCTGCCATATTGACTATTTTGATATTTGAGATTTCATCTTTCTTCTCTTCCAGTTCCTCTTTTTCCTTCAGTTGATACATGTTAATGTCAATTTCTCCTAATGAATCGGATAAGCCATCTGTCCCAATATGTGTTGATTCCTTTTCAATGGAATCAAAAATCTTTTGGCAATCTTCCTTGACATTTTTTGTAATCCTTTTATAACCTTCCAAGTTGGTTTCCCAAACCTTTATCATTGCATCTCCTTTCAACTGCTATGACATGGACAACCTCTGTGGTTTTCCAATTTCTTCATTATGTAAAGCAGTGATTATCTTTTGGAAGGAATTCCTTACCGCTTTAGCTTCACTTTCTTTTTGTATTGCCTTATCCATAGATCTGTTAGATTCTTGAAAATAACTCTGGATGATTTCTAGATTGAAAAACACCTTTTGTTGTTCTTCCTTAATATTAGCATATATCTCCGACGCTTTATTCTTGAATTGATCTATTCCAATCACTTGGTTAGTAATTGAAATGATCTTGTCTTGCAGGGATTTATTTTCATTGCCCAGTTCCTGCACTTGTTCTTGGGTAGTTTGAATCATATTTTTTGCTTCAGTTAAATTTTCAATTAACTTATGAATTTCCTGGATATCTTTGAGCCTAGCCTGCTCTAGGCCTTTTTGTATTCCCCAGCCGATTATTTTTTCATTTTCTTTCAACCTGTCTTGTAGTTGTGTAATTTCTTGATCTTTCTGCTCCATCATGGTGATTAAATTTCCCACAGAGTACATATTGGCCAATGCTATGGCCCCCATAGTCCCTGCTAACTCTGTAGCAAATTCACTCTCTTTTAGATTCTTCCCATCAATAATGATTTTATGTTTTTTAACTATTCTTTCACCTACAGGATGTAATTCATGTTTCAACACAGCTCTCTGTTTCTTGCTGAAAAAATAATCTGATGAAGGTATTTCATCTCTGCTAATTGGTTCTAGGTCGCTCATGTACAGAACTCCTTCATGAGGATTCCCAAAAGTAGCTTGCAGTGGGGTTAATGTTGTAATGGGACTGCCCAGTTCTTTTGAAGCTGTTCCCCCGACATTCTCTGGAAAATCATCGAGGTCTATCGGATTTGTTTGTACACCTTTTCCCTTTTCTTCCTGTGTTTATTTGATCTGTGAACTTTCTGTATTCTGAGGAGGAATCTCAGAATCTTTCAGTTTACCTTTAGCACTTGTATCATATTGAATAATATTTTCAAAACCAGGAGGAATGGTTTCTGGCACTTGTTCTGATATTGACACTTTGCCCTGTAAAATCTTTGGAAAACACTGTCTTCTATTTCTTTGGAAAGATGCAAACCCCACCTGTGCATCAGGTGACAAGGTCTGCACTCTGCTCTGAACTTCATCATATGACTTAGCATTTCTAAAAATATCATCATAAAATGAATCCTCATGTTCATATGCTTTCAACCCACATTGTGCAACATGCCGATTAATAATTTGATATGGATCATGTTTCCTGTGTTCTATATCTACTAATTTTACTTCACTCAATGATTCTGCTTCTGACTTAGAATGACCAAAGTTTAATAAAGAAAATTTTCCTAGATAAACGGGAAAAGAGGGCCATGACTTCTTCTGTTGAGCTTTAAGTTTTAGTCCAATACCACCATTCACCAATTGGTAAGCCACTTCTCTGCAAATTAACCTATCTGGGAGTATTTTTGGGAGTGCATGTGGTGGAATAGCGCATCCAAAAACCCTAACATATGAGAAATTTTCTTCAATGAACCAATCAACCACTTTTTTGAGGTTTTCTATTATGGTATCGGAAATGCGAGGAGATTCACATCCGAAGAACATTCTGTGTAGAGGAATTATGACATAATGACATATCTCATAAAAATTATCTTTGGCATTTTCTTCCCACATAGCTGAATGATACTTATGAATAGGCTATGTACAAGAAGGATCCCAACTCCAATTCATCAAAGGGAATGGAGTCCTAAAGCAAATAGCATCCATTATATAAGTCGACATATAAAAGGCCATTGGCTGTCCCTTTGCCCTAGCTGTTTTGTAATTTATAACTTCTGAGGTAATGTTATCTGATAATATTTTATGCCAATTGAAACTACGCCCTTCTGAAACTTCTTCTAAGAATGGTGTCCAGTCTGCATTGAAATGAAAAGGATCTTTTCTTCCAAAGAGTCTACATAACATCATTCCTAAATACACCATGTATTCATTTAGGGAAGCTGTAGCAATAATTCCATGTTTATTAGCTCTAAAATTGTTTTCATCTCTTGCCCATCCTTTTATCATATCAGGGTATGTTTGGCCACCTTCTACACATTCTTTTTGTTGAAAAGCGGCTACAAACTCTTTATTAAAAGTGTGCCTATAATTTGGAGATAGCTTATACATTACTTGTATATGTTCGGGCCTGAATGAGCCGATAACATCTCCTTGCTCGTTTAGGATACTTCTTGTTGGGACGTCCACCTTATCCAGTGCCCAGACAATCATATATGTATACGAAACCAGTCTCGGACGTGCTGCAACCTTATGAAGACCTGCTTCGGCGATGTCTCGGAGATGATTGTCTGTACCATTGTCAGTATATGAAAGTTCATCCTCCATTTTCTCGGCAATTGCAGCCCATGATTTAAGCTTGTGTACTACTCCAGCTACAATAGTGTCTGAAATGATGTCGCCTTCCGATTGTTCTTTGGCTTTCTTTGAAGCCTCTTTGGGTGCCATAACTGTAAATTTACCAGTTCTGTGTTCAGTACCTTAGCAGTAAGGTTCCAAAGTAAACAATACTGCCAATGGTGGAGCAGCCCAACAGAAGAGGAGAAAACTCTGAATTCACTTGTATACCTGTAGCAGAGCAGAATTCAGCTTCGAAATAATGTAAATGTTCAAAAGTTATTTCGGATATAACATAAAATCATCGAGATTTGTTCATCTGTTATGAAATAAATGAAAAAGATATTCCCGATAATATGCATTTAATTTTTTTTGTACCTGAGCTTTTCCGATATTTTAAAATATGATGGAAACTTACCAAATCGAATAATTATCGCATTAATGATCATTTATTAAAAGTTTAAAACTTTAAACTTTGTTTCAAAGAGTGATTAATTAACGTTTATTTTAATTTGAATTGAAAACACTTTCATCGGGGTTTCAGAACTTTCAATGTCAAGGAAATAAATCATCGTAAAACCCTGATCGCCGAAATTGCAATGTATTATTTAGTTAAAACCCCTTTATTATCTTAATTAATCGATATTAGCTTTTCGTGACTTCGTTAATCAAGAAATCGTAAATCGGGAAATCGGGGATCGGGGAATCGTAAATTAATGATATGAAAATTATTGTTCGCAAAATCACGAATCGCGATTTCCCGATATGATTAGTTGCTCATAATCACGATTAACAGTAATTAGATTAAATTCGAACCTTACTTAAGAATAAAATGAAATCGGGGATCGGGAAATCGGAGAATACAATGTTAAGTTTATTTGTTCTCACAGAATCGTGAATCGCAATTTCCCGATAAGATTAAATTAAAGTTTAAACCCTTTTTAAGTAAGATTTGAATAAATTTCGAATTAATTAATGATTAGTGTATCGGGAAATCGGGGATCGGGGTTTCTCTATTTGATTTGTATTGAAAATTGTTATCACAAAACTGCGAACCCCGATATCCCAATATAAATTTAACATTTCTTAAGTTTTATCATTATTGTTCATTTAAAATATCATTTGAGAAAGTGTTTGGAACGTATTTTCGTTTCGACTTTAATCCATTTTTGTCAAAAGTTCACCATAAAGGCTTTTTCAAATCGGTCGGAGATGGAATGTTTTGCTTTTTAAGAATTTTTTATAATGCAAAGATTAAAGATACCAAAAATTTTATTCTTAAGGTCCAAAAATCAAAGTCTGTTTCAACATAGGCTCCAACTGGGGACCTCGTCTCCCTGTGGGACGAGGAGAACATGCAAAATCAGTGCCTACATTGGGTAATGGGGTCAAAATTTTATCACTGGTAAACTGTTCAAATAACAAGAAAAATTACACGAACAGTCTCCGCAAATTCTTTCAAAACTTATCATTTGTTGAAATTCAGTTATGGTCCTCTTCAAAATTTTCCTTCTCATTCTAAAATTGAGTTAGTTTTGAGATTTTTAGAACAATCTTTTAGAAGCTCAACAGATTATTGAGCATTTCATCTTGCATCAATCAAAACAGAATTCATCAATTTTAAAGCTGGGAAGCTCCATTTGACTTAAGACGAATATCCAGTTTTCGAAACAATGATAACTAGAATAGATTATAGATAAGTGTAACAGCCTTACAGATACATCAAACATTGCTTCACTACCAGCAGGCCTGTTCAGTACCCCGGTGAAGTTATCTGTCCCTTTTTACTGAATTTCCTTTCACCGCTTCGAATGCTAATTTTTATTTTTGAGACATTGCTTCACTGCCAGCAGGCCTGTTCAGTACCCCGGTGAAGTTATCTATTTTATATTTTTAGACGAGGGAAATCATTTAAATGAATTTCCTTTCATCGTCTGTATGACTAGATGGGGGCAATCAGTTATGAATTTCCTTTCACCGTCTGTCTTATATTTAGCTCAGAATTATGAAGCGGGGGCAATCAGTGATATTTAATATATCAGGGTTGGTGATCTGTGTACAATCTTATAATCCAGTTCTATCCATTTGTTTTGATTATTCTAGGTCAGTGTTTCTGAACCTTCAAAACTTCCTAAGTCAATAGAGAGAAAGGGAAAACATTTTCAAGGGATCTTCCTTCGAGCAAGCTAAAAAGCTCAGACAAACTGTTAAACAACTTAAGATATACAGATTTAATCTCAAACTTAACCATTTTTAGTGAGAGAGAAAATGATGAATATTGATCTATTTGAATTCAATCATCTGATAAATTTCAAAACCGATATGAAATATCTTCAACTTTCAGGCACATGGCTCAATATCCACATTTACTTCAGAATACTCCTATATTAATTTGTTGAACTCATGTATAAAACATGTCGAAGGTATGTATTTACAGATTTGAGATATAACCGCACAGGAAAACAGGGCATTCAGTCTTATGTCTTCGATGATACGAAGATTAGACAGGCTCTTGGCCGACTGCTCAGGCAAAAACTATCTCGGAGACACGAAATTATTTTTATTTATATTTTTATGATTTTACAAATTTTTATTTTTGATGTAATAATTTTTAATTTTCAACAATTTAAGAAATAAACCTGTATGTACACATTTATTTTATTTTATTTCAATCTTTGTTTATTCACATATATATACAAGATTTATTATTATTATTATTATTATTTTATTTATTTTTGTATTCCATGTAATGCTTTAGAAATCGTGTGTTAACAGGAGCGTTTAGGATCTTACCATCTAGATTTTCCAGTAGAAAAGAGTTGTTACCTTCAGAAGAGGATATTTTAAAAGGTCCATACCAGATGTGATCAAATTTACCATTTTTACCTGAATCTTCCTTTCGAGCATCCCACCTTAGGACGAGATCTCCTGGATGAAAGTTTATGTTCTTGGTCTTGCGATCAAATAGCAGCTTCATATTATCCTGGTACCTTTGTAGCTTTTCGTCTATTACATCTCTGTGATGCTGGACTTCAATTAATTGGTTTATTCTTTTGGTAAGAGGATTTGGCTCTTCTTTCTCATCTTGCCACAGCTTCATTACGGGAAGTGCTAAGTTTATGGGTAATACCACATCTGTACTGTAAACCATCTGAAATGGTGAGGTACCAATAGATTTCTTCGTTCCTATCCGATTTGCCCATAGAGCATACTTTAAATGTAAGTGCCAGGATTTTTTGTTTTCCTTTAAGACCTTCTTAATTATATTGATCAAACTTTTATTAGAAGATTCAGCCAAACCATTTCCTTGTGGATAATATGCTGTAGAATGTCGTAGTACAATGTTATATTTTTGACAGAAACTAATCATTGCCATTGACTTGAAAGCTTGAGCATTATCTGTTACTATTTTTTTAGGACATCCAAATCTGGCCAATATATTCTCTTCCAAAAATTCTATAACCACCAAGTCAGTGGCTTTCCTAGTAGGAATGGCCTCCACCCACTTGGTGAAGTAATCTGTGGCAGTGAGAATCCACCTATGTTGGGCGCTTGAATGTGGGTTTATCTCACCTATGAAATCAAGCCCCCATTGCTGGAATGGTGCTTCTGTTTTGATAGGATCTAACGGCATAGCTGGTAACTTCTGTTTTCCAGTGAAAAATTGACAAGGGTTACAAGCCCTTACCTTAGCATTAACATCAGGGAACAACTTGGGCCAATAATAACCAGCCCTTAAAATTTTGTATGCTGTTGCTCTCCAGGCATGATGCCCTCCACAGACCCCTTCATGAGACTGATTAATGACTTCCTCTGTCTCTGATTCAACTAAGCAAACTAAGAGGAAACCTAGTGGATCTTTCCAGTATAACTTTTTATCAGAAATGCAATATTTTACTGCATGCAATTTCAATGTTCTAGCTTTGGAAGCTGAGAATTCATCTGGACATTTCAAAGTCAAAAGATATGTTACTATGTCTTTATACCAGTCAGATGAAATGAATTTATCTTCAATCTTGTTTTCAATTATTTGATCATCAATCTCATTCATATCTATCCAATCATCTTCTTCTTTAACATTGTTCATACCAAGAGCCTGAAAATTAGATTCAGCTAGCAGTCTAGCTAAACCCTGTCCTTTAACCAATTTAGTTGGCTTCACCTCCAAATCAAATTCTTGTATTTTTGCAAGCCATCTACCTCTCTTACCGTTGTTATCTGCTTGCACTAAGATATCCTTTACAACGCTGGTAGGTACATATGCAATGATTTTGGAGTGTAATACATACGTTCTAAAAGACTTCAGGGATTTGACCATTGCGTAAGCTTGCTTTTCCATTATGTTGTATTTTAGCTCAGCATCTCGGAGGCTCTTACTGAAAAAGGCGATGGGTTGTTCATAACCCTCCTCATTCTTTTGTAGGAGAACAACAACCAGTGTATGTTCTGATGCAAATGAAAAAATGAAGAACTCCTTAAGATAATCTGGGCTTGCTAGTACCGGAGCTTCGCTTATAACTTTTTTAATGTGATCAAAATATGATCTTGCCTCTATCGTCCACTTAACTTTGTTGTTCTTCCTGAGCATATCTGTTATCAGTTTAACAATTTCAGCAAAATTAGGAACGAATCTTCTCAAAAAATTTATTTTTCCTAGAAAAGATTGAATCTCTTTAACATTTCTAGGAATGGCTAATGTTTCTATGGCTTCTACTCTCTTCGGATCAATTCTTATACCATCTTGGGATACTATATGGCCTAACAATTTGCCCTCCTGCATTGCGAAATGAAATTTTTTCGGATTTAATGAAAGACCATACTTACGACATTTTTCAAAAGTTTGTTTTAAATGAATAATGTGATCTTCATCAGATTTTGAAAACACAGTAAGGTCATCCAAATATATAACTACAAACTTATCTCTTTCACCAACAAAGGCAATATCCATTGCTCGTTGAAATGTGGCTCCTGCATTCATTAATCCAAATGGCATTTTATCATACATAAAAGTACCCCAAGGAGTAGTGAATGCAGTCTTTTCCTTATCAGATTCACAAACAACAATTTGGTTATATCCGGAGAAGTCGTCAACAATGGACATCCTAGAGGCCCCTGCTACTTTTTCCAGCACATGATCCATTTTTGGTAGGGGGTAGTTGTCTTTGAGAGAAGATTTATTTAGATTTCTAAAGTCAACACATAATCTAATCTCTCCATTTTTCTTTCTTACTGGTACTAAATTGGCAACCCAATCAGAATATCTCAAAGGAACAATAATTTTAGCATCCAAAAGTTTTTTAACTTCTTTTTCAATAACGGGTAATAAGATTGGATTAAACTGTCTAAGTTTTTGCTTGAAGGGTTTTACACCTGGCTTGAGTGGTATTTTGTGTTCTATTACCGAGGTGTCATAAGTTTTTAAGTCTTCATATGACCAAGCAAACACATATTTATATTTTTTTAGCAACACTGTATATTTATTTTTATTTTTCTACTGACAAAAATTTAGATAATTTGACCATTTTAGGATTATTTACAGTTCCTATATTACAGTCTTCAACCTCTTCTGGTTGAGGTTGCAGAGTGGTTTTAGAAGGAATATCGTCTTTATTGAAGAGTCTTTCCAAAGGTATTAGACCTTTGGGGATTTGATTATTTTTTAAAACAAGCATCTGATGATCAGCTATTTTATCATGAAATTCTTTTTCATCTTCACCTTCCTGCATGGTCCAAAAAGGATCATGTTGATTTTCCTGATCATTGTATGTTTCTGAAAATTCATCTACAGATTCAAGAAACTTCTTAAGTTGTTCATCATCTTCAAAAACCTGCCAATGTTGTACATTATCAGGTATGGAAGGTCGATGTCTCATCTGAATATGGAATTTTAAATTAAAAGACGTTGGGGAGTCAAATGTTGAAGCAGCTTTGGCTAAGGCATCGGCTTGTTGGTTCTCTGATCTAGGTACAAAATGGAAATTCACGGAAGTGAAGAAATTCTCGACTAGATCCCATACATAGTTTCTATAAGTCCTAAGCCTAGGATGTTTTGCTTGGTATTGCCAGTTTACTTGTTTTATGATTAACTCGGCATCCCCGAACACTTCAATATTTTTTATTTTCATTTTTTGTGCAGCTTCTAAACCGAGTACTAAAGCCTCGTATTCACATACATTATTAGTACAATCTATATACCACTGGAGCCTATAAGAAAAAGGTATTACAAATTGATCGTTAGGGGCAATAAGGATTACTCTGGCCCCAACTCCGAGATAAGAAGAGGCTCCGTCAAAAAACATCTTCCATGTACCAGTGCTATATACATTTTCTTTTATTTCGTTTTTTGGAATTTTTTCTTCGGTATCTATATTATCTACATCTATCTCGAAATCATCGTCTAATGATAAAATACAGTTTCCTAAATCTTGGTCCGCGATATACACTGGGTGATTTGTAGGATTTTTAGGATCACTGACAGTGAATGCCATTCGAGTTTCCCTGTATAAACGAGTGAATTGTCCTCCAAAAACAGGGATCGTCGCGTACGTCATATCTAACTGAATGGATCCTCCAAGCTTAGCACCCCAAGATCTAGATAGTAGCATCCCATACTTCGGAGGAATGTCTGCAACTACCACATCCATAAGGATGCTTTTAGAGGGTATCTGAGCCAAGTTGACTACTAGGTCTTTGATCATTCCTATGCATTTAACCCTTCTAGAATCAAAAGAGTACAAATCACCATATGGTCTAGTGACTTCAAGACCAAGTTTATCCATTATTGCTTTGGGCATGACATTATGTGAGGCTCCAGAATCTAACATACAATTGTGTAAAAGGTGGTCAAAGATTGTAAGGGTGATGTAAAAAGGGGCTACTGTATCTTTGGGCCCTTCTACATGTAGACCGAAAGATATGATAGGTCTATCATCTTCTAAATTAATCGTGTCCGCTTGACTTTTGTTTTCAGAAAAATTAATCATTTTAGCTATTTGTTTCCGGTAAACAGGATTCTTGGCTAATTCGACAAGTGGGATAGGAATTTTAATCTTGCTTATTTCGTTTTCTAAGTTAAAATTTCCTATGACCTTGTCATTTTCAATATTTGGGGTTTCCATAGTTTTTTTCTCGTTTTTTTGTTGTGGTGCAACTTTCTTTTCTTTTACAGGGTTTTGAATATTTACAGGGTTAGTTCCTACTTACTCTGACTGTACAGGTTTATCTGTTATGTTTCTGTCTGCAGACTATTTATCTGCAATTTTAGGATTTTCCTCATTAGTATTATTTCTAAGCAAAACCTTTTTCGCTTGAACATTAGGAAGATTTTTATTTCTCAAACTTAGATTATATCTTCCCTGCAAATCAGCAATGATGTCATCTGCAACGCTTTGATATGCATGATCATCAGTTACATCAGTGCTAACTGCATCTTTTGATTTACTTTCCTTCATTAACGATGCCTCATAATCTTGTCTTGACACATAAGGATACCTGTTATCATCACCAAGACAATCAATATCTTCATCCAGCTATTCAAATTCACCAAAGTCCTCTTCTCCAATATAATCTTCGGTTTTAAAAGGAGCTTGAACTTTCTAATCTTCATTTTTTATTGTTTTATGTGGTCCTTGTGGCTCAGGATTTTTTCGGAAATCCTTTCTGGGAAAATTATCCCTTCTAGGTTTTTCTAATTCCATTTTAGAAATTTTGTTGGAGAGTTGTTGAATGACCCTGGCCATCTCAGCTATCCTATCTCCAGCAGACTTTCCCGACCATGAAGGTCCACCCTGTTCTTTAAATTTTTTATTTTCTTTATTAACATTTTTTGTTTTTGCTTTAAGCTTTCCAGATGCCATCATATTAGATTCAATTTCTACAACATCATCTTGCATCTTAGGAAGATCTAAAGACCGTCTCTCCCTCAACAGTAAAGCAAAGTCAGGATCGAAAGCTCCAGCGTAAGTTACTTTGGCTGAAGGTTGTGAGGGCTTGACTTCAGCTGGAATTTTGTTATATAGTTTATTAAATCTTTGTGTAAATTCCAATACTGATTCAGAATTTTTCTTTTTTAGTGCTCCAAATTTTGTTAGGTAATAGAGGTGATCTTTTCTTTCACCCCATTGTCGATAAAAGCACTTTCCAGCTCTTCATAAGATCTTAACGACCCAGTTGGTAAGGACCTAAACCAAGTTCTTACCTGTCCTTCAAAAGTTTGAACCAGTAATCTGGAATAAACATCTTCGTGTTCAATTCCAAGAATGTCCGCAAATTGATAGAAAAAATTAATATGTTCTTGTGCGGTTAGATCACCCTCCCCTGTAAATTTAGGGAGGCTCTTCATATAGTTTTCAGGTAGATCATGGAGAGCGGAGGGAAGTACTAGAGGAGCATATCTAGCGGCCACTTTGGCAAAAATCACGGGAACTGGTATTTGATTCCCACCACCTGCACCTCCTCCTCCTCCTCCAACATTTTGTCCCGCCATGGTTAAATTTGGACTTGAATTTGGGACGATATTTGGAGAAGATTCTTGGAAGATAGGAGACGAAACTTCGGGAAAAGAAAATGAGTCAAAAGAAGGTGGTAACGAAAGTGATAGCTCAAAAGATTAAGAAGAATTTGATTTTGTGAAATTAGACTGATCTGTATTAAAAGTTGATAAAAGGGTTTGTTTAAAAGATTTTCTTGATTTTAAGATTTTTTCCGGATTTGAGACTGGCGAGGTCTGTTTAGTATCCGGATTTTTTCTGGTATTTTTTTGACTACTAGCCAGTTTATTTTTTTAAGTGGAGTCGCCAAGTGAAAGATGATTAGCCTTATAAAGTTTTCTGCTCTTGTTCACTATCAAGGACATAAAATGTCAATGTCGTTCTACCCAGGGAATTAATTCGTTACTTCGATCCCCGGCAGCGGCGCCAAAAAGATGTTGTTCCTGAGTTTGTGTTTTAAGGCTCTAAAACACACCGTCGAGGCATCCAAATATAATAGTACTTTTAAAATAAAGAAACAAAGAAAACTAGATCAGATTCAGTTTCTCAACTGTCTCTGTCTTGCTTCCCGTTGTTCCTGGATTGTTATGTCACGTTCGATTGTTGCCCACGATCATTCTAACTCGGTTCATTCAGAGAAAATATTGATAAAACAACTTTAAAACTTTAAACAGAAAAGTGAAGACACAGTCAAGGTCGTTTCCTGGTTCAGTGACAATTATGAAATTGTAAACAATGCAACATAACACAGAGAAATATAAGGTTTTAATCTGGAAAGAATCTTATATTTCCATTAACAATAAGGAAAGAAACGCAGATTTTCTAACAAAAGAAAATATTAAGGAACAGAAGGTTACAGGTCTTAAAATTATTAAAATAATTCCAGAGGAAAAAATGTAACACATTCAACATCCAAACCAATTTGATACTACAAACAACAATGGCATATAATTCCAAATTGATTCACTTTGCTAGAAACACACATTAAGAAGAAGATTTAACAAATGAAAGTAGACAAGGGAAGAAACATAGTCACTGAATGACAAGATCCAGAATCTTGTGTGAATGATATTCTGATAAACTTTAAAGCTGATCGTACAAGATTGTCTTTTTCCAAAATTTTGAAGCCTTGTTTCAGCCTCTTGAAATTATATTTATACCTTTCTTGTCCAAAATTTCCGTTGGTAACTAACCAACTTCCTAACCTTTCGGTTACATAAACTATTGTCAACCTTTAACAATTTATTACAAAATTCTATAAATAGAAATATTTTTAAAGTTTTAACTTTGAGTCATAGAGCCTTCTTTATCTGCTTCATCTGCTCGAGCATGCTTTTCTAGGAAGTTCACTAAGGCCTTAGGAGCCTCAGGTATCTCGTTTGCTTCAAAAGAAAAGAAATTTCTTTGTAAACTGGGCAACTGGGTTGCAATTGTTTTCTCCGCGGACTTAACTTTTTCCAATCTTGAACTGGAAGCTATCATTAATTTCTCAATTTCTGCCATATTGACTATTTTGATATTTGAGATTTCAGCTTTCTTCTCTTCCAGTTCCTCTTTTGCCTTCAGTTGATACCTGTTAATGTCAATTTCTCCTAATGAATCAGATAAGCCATCTGTCCCAATATGTGTTGATACCTTTTCAATGGAATCAAAAATCTTTTGGCAATCTTCCTTGACATTTTTTGTAATCCTTTTATAACCTTCCAAGTTGGTTTCCCAAACCTTTATCATTGCATCTCCTTTCAACTGCTCTTACATGGACAACCTCTGTGGTTTTCCAATTTCTTCCTTCTGTAAAGCAGTGATTATCTTTTGGAAGGAATTCCTTACCGCTTTAGCTTCACTTTCTTTTTGTATTGCCTTATCCATAGATCTGTTAGATTCTTGAAAATAACTCTGGATGGTTTCTACATTTGCAAAACACATTTTGTTGTTCTTCCTTAATATTAGCGTATATCTCCGACGCTTTATTCTTGAATTGATCTATTCCAATCACTTGGTTAGTAATTGAAATGATCTTGTCTTGCAGGGATTTATTTTCATTGCTCAATTCCTGCACTTGTTCTTGGGTAGTTTGAATCATATTTTTTGCTTCAGTTAAATTTTCATTTAACTTATGAATTTCCTGGATATCTTTGAGCCTAGCCTACTCTAGGCCTTTTTGTATTCCCCAGCCGATTATTTTTTCATTTTATTTCAACCTGTCTTGTAGCTGTGTAATTTATTGATCTTTTTGCTCCATCATGGTGATTAAATTTCCCACAGAGTACATATTGGCCGATGCTATGGCCCCCATAGTCCCTGCTAACTCTGTAGCAAATTCACTTTCTTTTAGCTTCTTCCCATCAATAATGATTTTATGTTTTTTAACTATTCTTTCACCTACAGGATGTAATTCCTGTTTCAACACAGCTCTCCATTTCTTGCTGAAAAAATAATTTGATGAAGGTATTTCATCTCTGCTAATTGGTTCTAGGTCGCTCATGTACATAACTCCTTCATGAGGATTCCCAAAAGTAGCCTGCAGTGGGGTTAATGCTGTAATGGGACTGCCCAGTTCTTTTGAAGTTGTTCCCCCGACATTCTCTGGAAAATCATCGAGGTCTATTGGATTTGTTTGTACACCTTTTCCCTTTTCTTCCTGTGTTTCTTTGATCTGTGAACTTTCTGTATTATGAGGAGGAATCTCAGAATATTTCAGTTTACCTTTAGCACTTGTATCAGATTGAATAATAGTTTCAAAACCAGGAGGAATGGTTTCTGGCACTTGTTCTGATATTGACACTTCGCCCTGTAAAATCTTTGGCAAACACTGTCTTCTATTTTTTTGGAAAGATGCAAACCCCACCTGTGCATCAGGTGACAAGGTCTGCACTATGCTCTAAACTTCATCATATGACTTAGCATTTCTAAAAATATCATCATAAAATGAATCCTCATGTTCATATGCTTTCAACCCACATTATGCAACATGCTGATTAATAATTTGATATGGATCATGTTTCCTGTGTTCTATATCTACTAATTTTACTTCACTCAATGATTCTGCTTCTGACTTAGAATGACCAAAGTTTAATAAAGCAAATTTTCCTAGATAAACGGGAAAAGAGGGCCATGACTTCTTTTGTTGAGCTTTAAGTTCTAGTCCAATACCACCATTCACCAACTGGTAAGCCACTTCTCTGTAAATTAACCTATCTGGGAGTATTTTTGGGAGTGCATGTGGTGGAATAGCACATCCAAAAACCCTAACATATGAGAAATTTTCTTCAATGAACCAATCAGCCACTTTTTTGAGGTTTTCTATTATGGTATCGGAAATGCGAGGAGGTTCACATCCGAAGAACATTCTGTGTAGAGGAATTATGACATAATGACATATCTCATAAAAATTATCTTTGGCATTTTCTTCCCACATAGCTGAATGATACTTATGAATAGGCTCTGTACAAGAAGGATCCCAACTCCAATTCATCAAAGGGAATGGAGTCCTAAAGAAAATAGCATCCATTATATAAGCCGACATATAAAAGGCCACTGGCTGTCCCTTTGCCCTAGCTGTTTTGTAATTTATAACTTCTGAGGTAATGTTATCTGATAATATTTTATGCCAATTGAAACTACGCCCTTCTTAAACTTCTTCTAAGAATGGTGTCCAGTCTGCATTGAAATGAAAAGGATCTTTTCTTCCAAAGATTCTACATAACATCATTCCTAAATA
>SNQJ01S0153606.1:0-22735 GCA_010110895.2 Picea sitchensis | reverse complement strand
GTTTTGTTTTAAATCATACACATATTATTGCGGACCAATTGTTGGTTATGAACACTATGGTTTGCAAATAGTTATTGGATATTTGGTCATAATTTTTGGATTGTGATGTGAGTGATTTGATTTACCAAGGCACCATGACAGCACGATAGTTTTGCATGGTTTCAACTTACTCTGTCAAACCCTCACACGAATAGGCATTAACACTTGCCTTGTATCTCGGGTTACCTCTGTTGGTTTTGGGGAAACCTGTGAGCATTTGGTCCTGTGTATACCCTGTCCAAACCCCTGTTTGTTTACCCTGCTCACTGTGTGCCCTCCCCTATGGCTCCTGTAGTGTAAATTAAACCCCGTAATTGCCTCTCAGAGACACGTTTTTGCGTGAACGATTATGGGCAAACGGTGTTGAATCAGATCGAACCCTTGAAAAACCAGAACTGAAATTAGCCCTCTACCTTCATTGCGAGCAGTTTCATCAGAAATTGGTTTTTTACAGAGTTATAGCTCATGTTTTAGAGGTCAAATCTTAGATCTCCTCAATGGTTGAAAGGAACGTTTTGGTTTGTATGCATTTGTTGAAATGTTTAATACTTCTCCAGACCTGGGCCACAACACCTCTCTCACTTGTCCAACCATGTGTCTTTGCCCCCTGTTGAACCCTTGATGAATTCAAAGGGTATTCAACCAGTCTACCAGCAAATTGTTACATCTACAGGACATGTGTTTTTAAAAATAAAAAATGTGTAAGCAACTACAACCATCATTCGATTTGATTTCACAATGGCTGGTATGATTTTGTTTAACTTTAGCAGGATTCTGCCTTTCTTAATTAAGCATACAAAATTGTGTTTTCTCTGAATTGGTTTGATTTAGTCTGTTTTGATTGAATTGATTCACAAACGATTTGGTTTATTTTTTAATTAGAAAAAACGATTATGTTATTTTGATTTCGTTTTGAATTATGTTCGCATTGAATCATGTACAAAAGATTTGTTTGATAAAATTGAATATAGCTCTATTTTGATTGATTTAATACGATTTTCTTGTTCTTGAATTAGAATAAATGATTGAATTGGCTCTGAGTTAGTTTGATATAGTTCTGTTAGTTTTGAATTAGAGAATGATTCTGTTAGTTTTGTTTTGATTCAATAGTGATTTTGTTAAGTTATGAATTGACATAAACGATTGTGTGTGTTAGATTAGTATCGAAGATTGTTTTGATAAATATAATATAATCTGTTGATTCAAAAATGTTTTTGTTGATTTTGAATTGTCAAAACGATCATGTCTGTTTTGAATTAGTAATAAAAGAATGGTAGCATACATTCTTGTTATCATTTGGTTAATTTAAAATGATTTTGTTTGTGAATATGACCAACTACAAAATCGTAAGATTCTGTTAGCTAGTCATAAAAGTTGGATTTTTTTGATGATTTTACAACTGAAAACTGTCTAAACTTGTTTATTCTTGTCTATCCACAGGTACATAAGAATTTCAATGGCAAATTGGACATGTTGTGGCATTTTAGAACATCCTTTTTGTGATATAGTTTTGTTTTAAGTTGTTAGTCATAGGCAAAAATAGAGACTTGGGAGATTGTTCCCAGATTTGTTGTAAATAGTTTTTGATAATTCCCACAGGGATGTTTTACCCTGTGGAATTTTTATACTCATTAATTTTTGTAATGAACCCATCACTATTGGGAGAAAAAATACTATGGATTTATGATGATACAGACTCGAATGGAAGTGGATCTTTTGTAACAGCTTTAGCTTTCAATTTATCATGCTTTCGTTCAAGTTTTGTGCATTCTAATTTATGATCAAGCCAATGACTACTTTAGATATCAAGACTTATTACATGTTAATGCATCGTGATTTAAATTCTGTCCATATCTTATGTATCTAATTTTTAGTAAAACAATCACTCTGTTTCAATTTGTTGAGTAAAGGTTTATCTTTTCCGATCAAATGAATTGTTTTGTACAGATATTCACACAGGGATTTATCTAAATGTGATCATTTGTAAATTATAAGATTGTTTTCGTTTTATGTCTTGTTTGTTCTGACATTTATATTCAAAGAGAACTGCTACTTCTTGTTTACGAGAAGCTTGTGGAGAATCTGGTGTGGGTCTTCCCCCACCGAATCACTGAATCGAATACTGTGCACATGAAAAATAGGAAGCGTTACTTCAGGTTAGTTCTTTATTTGCAATTTAATAGTTAATAAATTCAAGAATTCTCAGTAATTTAGTTAGATATATAGTTCAGATTTACAGTTAGGATTGCTATTTTAATTGCTCAGCTTTAGATTGTTTTTATTTCATTCCTTTCTCATAATAAATCATAAAAAATAAAAAAACAATAGCTTCGTTGTTATTTTACAAATGATTTTTTCAAGTTTCGATCAAAAATTGTATTCTGTAAATACTGTACATCTGTAATTAAGACTTAATTATGTTGATAGTTGAACATTTGATATCATAGAATTATTAATGTATAATATTAGTTAGTAAACTGTATATATGCTTTATATTTGTATATAGTTTGTTGTAGTTACTTTTTCTCATTTAGATTAGCTCCTTTAGTTTTAGTTTTCTTTCGTTTTCTTAGGACTTAGATCGGCCAACGGAGCCGCTAAACCCGTCGGGGTGGATAAACCCAAAAGGATTGGGTTATTTAGACAACCCCAGAACGGATCTGCTCCTCCAATTGACGAGCGTTCATTTTCGCCCGTCAACAAAACCGTATTCAATTTTATCATCAACAGATGGCTACATTTCAGCACAAGTAATAGGGTCTTCAAGCACATAAAAAGAGTGTTGTGATATCTTTTCATTCTGCTCCATTGATTTAGCATGGTTTTGCATAAGCACAAATTCATTTTCCTCAATGATGATTTTAGAGTTCTCTTTCAACAACTTAAATCCAACAAAACATAAAGGTGAAGAATCTCCTTCAGCTGATCCGATATCCATTCCTCTGCAACTATGATATGTAGGTTGAGTCATTTCACCATACTGCTGAAAAAAAATTCTGATAGGGAACATGAAGTTGGTTGTTCCAAGGAGTCACCATCACAATCATCATTGTATTCATCATATATAGGTAAATCAACAACATATGCAATGTCATCTAACAAGAACAACCTTGGGACATCAACATGTTCTTCAACAAAATGATTTGCAAATTCATCTTCTTGATTGTCTACAAATGAATACATAAAACCATAATCCCCCTGCTTATCATGGGATGGATTAGAAGCTAAATTAACATCTCTTCTTTCAACAAGTGGAATATAATTCTTTGCAAAATAATTTGCATTGGAAACTTCAAGAGGACCTATGATATCGTCAATTCTATGCTCAAGATTCCAATCAACTGTTTTCTATTCATATTTACTTTCATGTTCTTAAGCATTCAACCCCTCATTATGGATTGGTTTACATTCTTGGATGTTGTGTTGAATTTCCTGAGCATCACTAAACATTTTTTGTAAGGACTCAGGTCTTATTTCCATCAGGAGGAAAGAAAAATCTGGATGAAGAGTAGTTGCATAATGGAGCATGGAAGCAACTTCAGAGGGTTGAATTTCTTCAGACAAATTATAATAGACTCTAGAGAAATTTCTATTGAATACATAAATAGCTTCATTGCTGTGTATTTTCAAGGCATAAAACTCAGTGAGTTGCATCTCTAAGGATTTCTTCTTTCCCCAAAACTTTAAAAAGATCTTCTTCAATTCCACCCATGAGCTGATGGTTTCTGGATGTAGATGTTTGAAATAGTGTTTGGTGTCTCCTTTCAAGGATTGAGAGAAAAATCTCATACACAAATCATCATGGTCAATCTCAAATAAATCTATAAAATGCTCAAACCCTTGAATGTTCTTTTCAGCCGAGATGATATTATATTCTCCGTCAAACATAGGTAGATACTCATAGTAATTTGGAGGGAAATCATGAAGGGTTTTGGGTAGCTTTAAGTGTATATATCTATGTCGGGCCATGGGGGATGTTGGACCAAGAACCATGGAAGAAACGTCGGCCTGGGTCTCACAGGATTTATCAACTTAGTCATTGTCATTACATGGCCCAGGTGAAAATGTTTTATCAGAACCAACAACAAGGTGAGGGTATGCATGTGCAACATACAGAGGAGGAAATATAATTGCAAGTCTTTCATGATCATCATTAAAATACAATAGGTAAAGGAAAATTTGTTTGGCATGTTCAAGGAAGGAGCAGAGGCAACTTAAAATGAAAAGTAAAATGCTTTGGATGAGGTCCCATTTTAAGTACCTGTTTTCCTTCATGATGATTTTCCTTGCCCCTGTCAAGGGGTCTCATCTTTCAGTGAAGTCTTTATATTGCGCTTGAAGCATTGAGAGCGGAGTCTCCTTTTGGAAATTCAGGATTATTTTATCAATGGAGTTGCCTACAAACTGATGTGGAGTCGCCAGAGCAGGAATACAACCAATATGTGTCTAAGTGTTTGCTTCTCTCAGACATTAGAACTCAACCATGTCATTCTTCCCAAGGAAAATATTTCAATTTCGTCCCCGACAATGACGCCAGAATGTTAACACTCTGTAAATTCTTTCCAACTGAATAGACAAATGACAGAGGTAAATATTTCAACCAGCTTTAGAGCTGAGGTACTATCTTTCTCAACTCAGAGAGGGATCTCTCATGTCACTTGATATATCTACGGAAATTGGTGGCTAGGTGTAATGGACCTCAAATTCACCATAAAAAAAAAAATCTCTATGACATAATTCAATTTTGTTTAAGCTTAGAAATTAAGAGAAGGTAAGATTCATTTTTGTCCATAATGTCATTATTACACTAGTCTAGATTACTTTGAATCAAGAAGCTTATGTGAGTAAATTATTTTCATAATTCTATAACTTCCCTTGAAAGGCAATGTCTAAACTCAGGTCGAAGGAACCTTTGATGTTTAGAGAGATAAAGCTCAGAAGGGATAGCACCTTTGAAGTATTCAAAGTGAGGTAGAGATTGAAATCGTCTCATAGAGGTCGAGTTCGGGTGTAATAACACCAATTCATTTTGGCCAGAGATCCTTGGGTAGAGTGATCGAACGGTGAAATTTCTTCGTGGGGAAGTACCGAAATCTCATGGACCGTTGGATCTCGTAAATTCGTGAGGAGGTTAAGACTGAGCGTCTTTTAGCATTCAGAAGCTCAGGAGGGGTGGTGATCATTGGATGAGAAGCAACAAGAGTCGTTGATCTCGCACTCGAAACTCATTATTTCGGAGTCATTGCATCATGAACTTATGATTCATGAAATCCTGAAAGAATCAGGACCACTGATCCCATGTGAAAAGGCCAAAACCCGTTAAGCCCCTTTTCAGCATTTCGGGTTCTGGGAGTTCGAACGACCTAGAATCGTTGTTGTCAGAGTCACGAAATCCTGAATCGTGAAACTCCAAAACCCTGAAGTACTATATGTACAGGCTTCTTCCAACTCAAAGAAAGATATGCTAGAAATTCAATTAGAGAAGTAAACATATGCTTATAAAAGGATCGGTACCTTTCAAGCTCATCTATACATAGACAATCCTACCTAGAATTTTGATTTCAGAGTTAAATATGCTCCTGTAGGTGGATCTATTCTTTCAAATTTATAGGTAGATAATTTTGTCTAGCCTTTGTTTCAGGAGGAACCATTCCCAGAATTTATTCTTTGAACATAAACTTCTTACAACGAACATATGTCATCTATGGAAATTATTTCAAATTAACACAATTAGACGCATAAGATCAGATACACAAATCATTCAAACAAAGAATGAGCATATTTGAAAAGAAGGTAAAATACAAAGTTGACATTTCGGCATTCAGGACTTGCTTGTTACATATGCACAGAGTTCCTTTGCTTTAATAAATCCTGAAATCCTGAACCCCGAACCCCGAAATACCGAAATCCTGAAGTGCGGGGCCTATAGCCTTTTCTCATTTCGCAACTCGACACTTCTTACCTCATTTCGCTTGTGCGTAAGAAGTTCGTAAACCTGAAATCCCAAAATCCCGAACTCTGAAATCCCAAATTGCAGGGCCCACAATCCTTTCACATTTCGCGATTCGACACTTCTTGTTTCATTTTGTTTATGTATCAGGTGTTCAAAAACCCCAAAATCTTGAACCCCAAAATCCTGAAATGTTGGGCCCACAGTCCTTTCGCATTTCGATATTCGACACTTATTGTTTCATTTTATTTAAGCATCAGGTGTTCGAAATCCCTGAAATCCCGAACCCCAAAATCCCAAAATGTTGGGCCCACAGTCCTTCCACATTTCACGATTTGACACTTCTTGTTTCATTTTGTTTAAGCATTAGTTGTTTGAAATCCTCGAAATCCTGAACCCCGAAATCATGAAATGTTGGGCCCACAGTCCTTTCGCATTTCGTGATTTAGCACTTCTTAATTCCTTTCGTTTGTGCATCGTTATTAAAACAAGAAAGACTAAATATGAATAGCCGAATTGGTACCGCCTTCGGTAAAGGAAATTTCCGTAATAAGAAAGGGTGCATCTGGGTTCCTTTACTATTAAAGTAATTCATATAATAGATCTGTCATTGCAAATTGTATAGTATAATTTTCTATTTATGTATTCTCTTGTTCGAAATACCTTTATATGGGTTAGGTTAATGAACTATAAGGGAAAATGGTATAATAGTCGGTCCTCCTACCTCAACTATAGATCTATCTCTACATAGTCTGTTTAATGGAAAAGAAAGAAATGTAGCATAGTTTACAAAACTCAGAATGATGTTCCCGACATTATTCATACAGTTAGATTAATGAAATTACAACATAACCTCTACTCCCAATATGAAAATCTCAACATTGATTTTACTCAAAAAACAATTAAAGAAAGGAAATAACAGTGAATCTAGTTTAGAGGAGATTTATTCTAGAATTTAACCATGCATAATCCTTTCAACTATCATAACAAATAAAAGGTCAATTCTATCGTTTGTTCAGAAAGGGGTCACTCCAGATTAGATTTACCCTATGTTCTCTGTCAGTCTTTAGGCTTCCTGAATTCGAACTGATTTTTCCTACGCATTATTATCTATCATAATTAGTAGATGCATTACATCCATGATTGAATCATTCACCAGAGAATGGAAATTATTTCAGTTCGGATTTAATAGATACATGACATCAGATATCAAATCATTCGAATAGAGAAAGGAAATCATTTCAGTTCTGATTTAACAAATACATTGCATCAGATATAAAATCATTCAGACAGAGAAGGAATAGAGAAACATATCTGAACCAAATCGTGATAGGACAAAGGGAACAACCACATTCCTCTCAATCGTAGAATAGGGCAGCCAAAACCACTTTCCCGATTCACCCCCTATCCTGACCATGAATCCATGAGGGAGAACTTGGAAACTCCTCCTCAACAATGTCCTTCAATTCCAGCAGTTATCCTCTTGCCTCACACTTACTTAGCAGTGCTCATAAAAACAAGGAAATTCCATTTTAGTAGACTCCTCTTGCCTCACACTCAATCTGTAGTGTTCATAACAGCAAGAGAACTCAAAAATCTTTTTCTCCCCAGCATACTTGGCAACGTCCTGCCTCCTCGCATATGCTATATATCAATTTTCCCAGGTCTTTTTCCCTCCCTTGGGGGGATTTTCACATATTTCTAAACCCTTGATTTTCAGGGGCTGCCAATGGCCAAATATCTGATTTTCCACTTGTAATAATCAACCCAGAGGTAGTTCCAACTTGTTCCCCACTCATGGAGTCATGGTCAGCTGATTTTAACATGGTTGTTCCATTTGTCCTCCTGCAATTAATATAAATGTTTTGTTTTTATACAAGTTTCATAGTAAAATAGTTAGTTGAGTCCCAATCAGAACTCTACCCAACAATCATAATAATTAATTACAAATATCAAATTTGAAATTTGGAATTTCCATAAATGGAAAAAGTTTTCCAAATTCGAATTTACTAAAAATGGAATTAAATTTCCAGCAAATTTAAATTTCAAAAATATTTTAGTTTTGGGGATATCACATCCTTTCCCGCTTCAATAAAAAATTATCATCAATGTTCGTTCCTTTCCTGGAATAGGATTGGATGAGATTTCTGCAAATCTCCCTCCAACTCCCAAGTGGCCTCCTCAGGACTAAAGTGCTTCCATTGCACCTTTACCTGAGCAACGACTCTATTCTGAAGTGTTATTTCTCTCCAGTCCAGAATGTGCAGGGGTTCCACCTGGAACTCGCCTTCAGGTTCCACCTACACCAAGTTCCAATCAATCCTATGAGTAGGGTAATGAATATATTTTTTTAACAAAGAAACATGAAATACATTATGAATTCTTATATTAGCTGGAAGTGCAAGTTGATATGCTACGGGTCCAATTCGAGCTAGTATCTCGAAGGGCCCACAAAACTTGGGTGCCATCTTGGCACAGTTCCCTAACTTCAACGAGCTTTTTCGGGATTTGACCTTCAAATAAACATGGTCTCCTACTTGAAATTCCAATTTTCTTCTTTTCTGATCTGCGTAGCTCTTATGTCTGTCATGTGCTTCTTTCAAGTTTTGTTGTACCTTCGTTACCATGTTCTCCATTTCTTGGAGAATCTCTGGTCCAACCATGAGTCTGTCAGCTGAGTTATCCCAGCTAATTGGAGTCATACACTTTCTGTCGTACAGTATTTCGAAAGGGCTCAACTTAGCTGAAGTTTGGTACCCATTGTTATATGCAAATTATACCAAGTGTAGGTAATATTCCCACTTGTTCAGTTTTGTTCTTACATACATGCAGAGCATATCCTCTATGATTTGGTTTGTCCTTTCAGTTTGTCCATCCGTTTGTGGATGATAACTTGTACTGAAATTCAAATTAGTATTTAGCCCTGCAAACAATTCCTTCCAAAAAGCGGATGTGAATTTTACGTCTCTATCTGAAATCACCAATTTAGGAATACCATGTAGTCTAAAAATTTCTTTCATGAATATTTCAGCAATGTTTATAGATTTAAAAGTAGACTTTACAGGAAAAAGTGTGAAGACTTACTAAGTTTATCGATTACAACCATGATAGAATCATTTTGTTTCTGAGTTTTAGGCAAACCTGTTATAAAGTCCAGCAATATGGTCTCCCATTTCCATTCTGGTATTGGTAATGGCTGTAATAGTCCAGCTAGATGCTGGTGTTCAGCCTTAACTTGCTGACAATATTGGCACCTAGCCAAGTACTCTACTGTTTTTCCCTTCATATTAGGCCAGTAAAATAGATTTATGAGTGTTGTTATTGTTTTCTGGTAACCTGGGTGGCCAGAATACGGTTTCTTATGCACTTCATCTAAAACAGTTAATTTTAACTCGGTTGAATCTGGTATCTACAGTCTGTTTTTAAATCTTAATAGTCCCTTCTTGTCGATATTTATATCTGGTTTATCTGAGTTTGCAATACTATTTTGAAATTCTTCCATCATCTTAGTGTAATTTCTGTCGTCAATACCTGTCATCCTTATTCTTTGTTCCAGATCACTTTCTGCCCTACTAATATTTATCTCAAATAACCCATGGACTCTTCTTCTTAAAGCGTCTGCTACTTTATTTTCCTTACCCTTGATATGTTTGACCTCGAAGTCAAATTCGCTCAAGAAGGCTAGCCACCTTGCTTGTCTTGCATTAAGGTCTAGCTGGTTAAACAAATATTTCACCCCACTATTATCCGTCAATAGTAGGAATTTTCTACCCATTATATAGTGTCACCACATTTTTAAGGCATGTATTACTGTTTCCAATTCTAAGTCATGAGTGACATAATTTCTCTCGTCTTATTTTAATTTCCGGGAATCGTAACAAATCACATGCCCTTCCTGAGTTAGGACACCACCGAGTACCTCTTTACTTGCATCAACACATACTGTGAAGTCTTTATCTGGGTCTGCTACCTTCAAAATGGGCACCGATGTCAATAATTCTTTCAGCTTGTTGAAACTGTCTTGACACTTTTGCACCCAATTAAACGTGGTCCCTTTCTTTTGTAATGACGTGATAGGGTAGGCTATCTTGGAAAACCCTTCTATAAACCTGCGATAATATCCGGTGATTCCCATGAATGAATGGATATTTTCCACATCCTTAGATACTGACCATTCCATAATGGCTTTTATCTTTTCCAGGTCTACGACAATACCTTCCGAGGAAAGGACATGGCCTAAATATTGTATTTATTTTTGATAAAAGTCACATTTGTCGAATTTTGCATATAGTTTGTGTTTCCTTAATGTTTGCAGAACTATTCTTAAGTGTTCATCATGTTCCTCCTCTGTTTTATAATAGACTAGAATATCGTTGATAAATACTACTTCGAACTTATCTAAGTACTGACTGAAAATGTTGTTCATTAAGTAGATAAACGTGGTTGGTGTGTTAGTGAGTCTGAAAGGTATGACTACAAACTCATAGTGTCTGTATCTTGTTCGAAAAGTTGTTTTGTTTATTTTCTGGTCCTTTATTCTAACTTGATGATAACCGAATCATAAATCGAGTTTTGAAAAGATCTTGGCCCCACCAACTTGATCGAACAGATCATGTATCCTTGGTAAGGGGTATTTGTTCTTAATAGTCATTTTGTTCAGTTGTCTATAATCAATACATAGTCTTAGAGTAGCATCTTTCTTTTTCACGAAAAGGACTAGTGCTCCCCATGGCAAGACACTTGGTCTGATATACTCTTTTCCCAACAATTCCTGTAATTGTATTTTTTAATTTTGTCAGTTCTGGTAGACTCATTCGGTAGGGTGCTTTTGAGATAGGGGCTGATCCGGGTAGTAATTCTATGGAGAAATCTATTTCCCTTCTAGGAGGTAATTCTGGTATCTCATCCACAAACATGTCTCTGAATTCATGTAGGACAACAAAGTATTCTAACTTGGGCTTATCTTCTTTTTCTAATAGATTCGTCACTTGGATGGCGTAAACTTGACATCCCTTTCTAATACATTTCTTAAGTTTCATCGTTGAAACTTGTCTGACTGATACAGGTTTTGGTATGCCTTGGGTTGTTATAACAGTGCCAAAATCATCTTTATAGCTAAGTATCTTTGTATAACAATCGAGCACTGCTTTGTGTTGTTCCAACCAATCCATCCCAACAATCATATCCTAAGATCCTAGTGGTAGGATGTTCAGTTTGGTCCTTATATTTTGACCATCTAAGCTGAACTCAAAATAAAAAATAAAGTCAAATAATTTCCTTTTAGTACGTGTTGCTAGTTGTACAAGCCATGATTTTGTGTGCTTCCATTTCTTAAGTTTATTTGACTCTACTATATCAGGGGTAATATAACTTAACGTAGCTCCAAGGTCAATTAAAACACAAAATCGAGTGTCATTGATTTTACCTTCGATTTCTACCATCGAGGACTGGTGATCAGCTTGTCGACCATCTATGGTTGCATTTATCCGATGCAAGCATCTACCCACATCTCCCACTATCGAGGCTTCCTTCAAATTGTGAACAACAGTTCTGTTTTCCAAAATTAAATGTGGGCAGTTCCTCCTTAGATGAGGCTCTCCACATTCCCAACACTTTAATGGTTCGTGGGAGTTGTCCCCAAACTTCTTCGTTCCCAGATTTACCGGTTTACTGCTACCTTGCGCATTCGAATGATTGGAGTGAAAATCCTTCCTTGGGAAACCTTTTGTTGCATTCCTATAAGGAGTTGGTTGGTATCCCTTCCTCGCCTGGTTCATTCGGTCTTGCTTCTTATCCTTCCAGGCCTTGGGAAACTCTACCCACTGTTTATACTGGTCATAACACATTCATTCTTTCCTGAATACCTCACTCAAGGATTTAGGTTTTTCAAACTCAATTATGTCCCTGTAGGACTGTGGTAAATAACTTAAGAATCGTTGTATTTTTACCTTATCCTCTCAGATGTATGGTACGAAACTTAGTAGTTCCAAAAATTTATTTATAAGGTCCTCCATCGTCATCTGTTCGAGTCGTAACTCATAAAATTCTTTTGTCTTCCTTTCATAATAGCTTTCAGAAAGGTATTGTTTTTTGAAATACTTCTTAATGTTGGACCACTCCAACTATTTCTCCTTTAGGCCCTTGGCCAATTTCAGGTCCTGCCACCAAATGTTGGCCTTCCCCTTTAGATTGTAGATGGCCATTCTAACCTTCATGTTGCTGGAATAGTTGTAGATATGGAAGTAATTTTTTATGTCCAACAACCATGCCTCAACTTCTTCTCCTGTCCTGTATTCTCTGTCAAAGGTAGCTGGTTTGATCTTTTGAAGTTCTCCTTCAAGGTGGTCTGTTTGTTTTGTTTTTCTGTCTGGTATAGTTTTGTCTTCGGTTGAAGGTGTCCCTTCAGATGAACTGTCTCCTTTTTCTGTTTCTGCACCAGAATTCTTAGAGTCCCTTTTGCTGACCTCCTCATCATGGTTATCATCTTTTGGGATTTTCTTGGTTACTATACTACGCAACAAGACTTCATTTATCTCTTTCTATTCCTGCTGTTCTTTCTTCAATTTTTCATTGTCGGCCTTGAAAACTTGTAGTTCAACAATAAGATTCCTCATTGTTTCTAACACCTCCATGGGTGAGCTTCCATCATTGTTCTGTCTTGGATCTCCAGGAGGTCCTTGCTGTGAATTCCCTTCCATCCTAATTTATGCACCCTCTTGGGCTGCCATAATCAACACAAAACATAAAGGCTTTCTATTTGTAACCATAAGATTTATTAGTTTTTTCATAAATCAGAATATATACTAAGTAATTAATGTGGCCCTGTTCAGGCCTAGTGTTGTAACTTTTTCTCTGATACCATATGTAATGGACCTCAAATTATACCATATGTAATGGACCTCAAATTCACCATAAAAAAAAAATCTCTATGACATAATTCAATTTCGTTTAAGATTAGAAATTAAGAGAAGGTAAGATTCATATATGTCCATAATGTCATTATTACACCAGTCTAGATTTCTTTGAACCAATAAGTTTATGTGAGTAAACTCTTTTCATAATTCTATCACTTCGCTTGAAAGGCAATGTCTAAACTCAGGTCGAAGGAACCTTTGATGTTCAGAGAGATAAAGCTCAGAAGGGATAGCACCTTTGAAGTATTCAAAGTGAGGTAGAGATTGAAATCGTCTCACAGAGGTCGAGTTTAGGTGTAAGAATGCCAAGTCATTTTGGCCAGAGATCCTTGGGCAGAGTGATCGAAAGGTGAAATTTCTTTGTGGGGAAGTACCAAAATACCGTGGACCATTGGATCTCGTAAATCCATGAGGAGGTTAAGACTAAGAATATTTTAGTGATCAGAAGCTCAGGAGGGGAGACCATTGGATGAGAAGCAACAGGAGCCGTTGATATCACACTCGAAACTCATTATTTCAGAGTCGTTGAATCATGAACTTCTAGTTTGCGAAATCCCGAAATAATCGGGACCATTGATCCCATGCAAAACGACCAAAACCCGTGAAGCCTATTTTCGGCATTTTGGGTTCTAAGAGTTCAAAGGGCCTAGAATCATTGTCGTCAGACTCGCGAAATCTTTAATCGTGAAACCATGAAACCCACAAGTACTATATGTACAGGCTTCTTCCAACTCAAATAAATATCTACTAGAACTTCAATTACAGAAGTAAACATATGCCTATAAAAGGATTGGTACCTTTCAAGCTCATCTATACATAGACAATCCTACCTATAATTTTGATTTTAGAGTTAAATATGCTCCTGTAGGTGGATCTTTTCTTTCAAATTTATAAGTAGATAATTTTTTCTAGCGTTTTATTTTGGGAGGAACCATTCCCAGAATTTAGTCTTTGAACATAAACTTATTACAACGAATAGATGTTGTCTATGGAAATTATTTCAACTTAGCACAATTAGACACATAAGATCAGATACATGAATCATTCAAACAAATACTAAGCATATTTTAAAAGAAGGTAAAATACAAAGTTGACATTTCATCATTTGGGACTTTCTTGTTACATATGCATGGAGTTCCTTTTCTTTACTAAACCCTGAAATCCTGAAATCTCGAACCCCGAACCCTGAAATCCTAAAATCCTAAAATCCCAAAGTGCTAGGCCTACAACCTTTTCTCATTTTGCAACTCGACACTTCTTATCTCATTTCTCTTGTGCGTAAGAAGTTCGTAAACCCCGAAATCCTGAAATCCCGAACTCCAAAATCCCGAAATGTTGGGCCCACAATCCTTTCGCATTTTGTGATTCAATACTTCTTGTTTCATTTTGTTTATGTATCAGGTGTTCAAAAAACCCAAAATCCTGAACCTCGAAATCCTGAAATGTTGGGCCCACATTCCTTTCACATTTTACGATTCGACACTTCTTGTTTCATTTTGTTTAAGCATCAGGTGTTCGAAATCCTTGAAATCCCTAACCCGAAAATCCTGAAACACAGGGCCCATAGTACTTCCACATTTTGTGATTCAACACTTCTTGTTTCATTTTGTTTAAGCATCAGGTGTTCGAAATCCCCGAAATCCTGAAATGTTGGGCCCACAGTACTTTCGCATTTCGCGATTTGGCACTTCTTAATTCCTTTTGTTTGTGCATCGTTATTAAAACAAGAAAGACTAAATATGAATAGCCGAATTGGTACCGCCTTGGGTAATGGAAATTTATGTAATAAGAAAGGGTGCATATGGGTTCCTTTACTGTTAAAGTAGTTCATATAATAGATCTATCATTACAAATTATATAGTATAATTTTTTTTTTTTCTGTATTCTCTTGTTCGAAATACCTTTATACGGGTTAGGTTAATGAACTATAAGGGAAACTGGTATAATAGTTGGTCCTCCTACCTCAACTATAGATCTATCTCTACACAGTCTGTTTAATGGAAAAGAAAGAAATGTAGCATAGTTTACAAAACTCAGAATGATGTTCCCGGCATTATTCATACAGTTATATTAATGAAATTACAACATAACCTCTACTCCCAATATGCAAATCTCATCATTGATTTTACTCAGAAAACAATTAAAGAAAGGAAATAGCAGTGAATCTAGTTTAGAGGAGATTTCTTCCAGAATTTAACCATGCATACTCCTTTCAACTATCATAACAAATAAAAGGCGAATTCTATCATTCATTCATAAAGGGGTCACTCAAGATTAGATTTACCCTATGTTCTTTGTCGGTCTTTAGGCTTCCTGAATTCAAAATGATTTTTCCTACACATTATTATCTATCATAATTAGTAGATGCATTACATCCGTGATTGAATCATTCACCAAAGAATGGAAATTATTTCAGTTCGGATTTAATAGATACATGACATCAGATATCAAATAATTTGAATAGAGAAAGGAAATCATTTCAGTTCTGATTTAACAAATACATTGCATCAGATATAAAATCATTCAGACAAAGAAGGAGTAGAGAAACATATCTGAACCAGATTGCAAGAAGACAAAGGGAACAACCAAGTTCCTCCCAACTGTAGAATAGGGAAGCCAAAACCACTTGCCCAATTCACCCCCTAGACTAACCATGAATCCATGAGGGAGAACTTGGAAACTCCTCCTCAACAATGTCCTTCAATTCCAACAATTATCCTCTTCCCTCACACATACTCAACAGTGCTCATAATAGCAAGGAAATTCCATTTCAGCAGACTCCTCTTGCCTCACACTCAGTCCATACTATTCATAACATCAAGAGAACTCAAAAATATTTTTCTCCCCAGCATACTTGGCAGTGTCCTGCCTCCTCGCATATGTTATATATCAATTTTTCCCAGGTCTTTTTCCCTCCTTTGGGGGGGTTTTCGTAGGTTTCTAAACCCCTGATTTTCAGGGGCTGCCAATGGCCAGATATCTGATTTTACACTTGTAATAATCATCCCAGTGGTAGTTCCAACTTGTTCCCCACTCATGGAGTCATGGTCAGCTGATTTTCACATGGTTGTTCCATTTGTCCTCCTGCAATTAATATAAATCTTCTATTTTTATACAAGTGTCATAGTCAAATAGTTATTTGAGTCCCAATCAAAACTCTGTCCAACAGTCATAATAATTAATTACAAATATCAAATTCAAAATTCAAAATTGCCATAAATGGCAAAAGTTTTCCAAATTCGAATTTACTAAAAACGAAACTAAATTTCTAGAAAATTTAAATTTCAAAAATATTTTACTTTTGGGGATATCACACTAGGTTTGGTTTGTTTTGGGGGTTTTTAATATAATTGTTGAAGAACTGAAGATGACCTTTGGGCTATGGGGTCAGGAATGTAGGATGCATTGCCAACTCATGAGAACAATCAAGAGGAAAAGGCTAAATCAGGAAGTGACTTCTGATTTTATACTTGAAAATTTAGGTGGTATCAGAAGAAAAGAAACACACAACAATTATCAGAGCATTATAGTAATGAATTCTAAAATGGTTTAGAAGAGATAAACATAGTCTAAATCGCCAATATGAGAGCATTGAATAATGAATTCTGGAATTTTAATTTCTCAATTTAGACAGGGGAAAGCAAAAATGAAATGCAGAATAACAGGAATCACACACTAACACCACCGGTTAGAATCTTTTTGTAAAAAAGTCCAAAATCTTCCTTCGCATTCATGTATTCATTCCATCCCTAGAGATTTACAAAGTTTTCCTGCACAGAGGGAAGACTCCTCTTTTCTCCATGCTTTCTATACCCTTGAGACCAAACATATATAGAGGATTTTCTTGTGTAATTTAAAATGTTCTGACTTCCTCATGATTCTAAAATAGATATGATTTAGAAAAAAGAAAGAACGGTTATCCTATTTAAAGGGACTATTAGTAACTGGTCTGTCATATCAGGACTCCCTTTTCTTAAGCCACCATCTGTCCAAAACTTTCTAAAATGCACCTAAATTTACCTGAGGAGTTACCTCAGCTTGGCAAATTCCTCCTCCAGGGTACTCAACCAAGCGAGATTTTCCCCAACGCTCTCTATCATCTCGGTTTTGGCCTCTGTCTTCTGCCTTTTTCTCCTTTTCCTCTTTGCTGTTGGATTGTAGGTGTTTTCCACATGCTCATTTATGACAAGATCCCTCATAATGGGGTTTAATATGACCCCCGACTCTATCTCAGTTGCAGGTTCGGTATGAAATTTAGTTTCCAGTATCTTCAAGACCCATCTTTCTTTCTTACTTATTGACCAGGATGGCACATTAGTTGAGAACCTAGTCGTGTCAGAAACCATTTGATGAGTGTTATCCATACCTTTCAGACTTTACAAAGATGGCAATTTTTCCACCCTTTGAATTTACAGGACTCGAGAAATCAACACAAGTCGAGCTTGTTTTTCTTATGCATAAGATGGAAATTTCCCAAAGTAGGATAAAACAATTCATATCTAATATTTGATAGTCTTTTCATTTTAATCATGAATTACTGTAATAGTACGTTGGTGTGCCACACTTCATCAATCCATTTTGAATGATGAGCTTCAAGTTAGTTATGTCACGACATCCTTTTGATACGTCGTCTGGGAAAGTACCTGGACTAGTGACGTGGGGTGATTTGACCAACTGCCATCCTTCCCATGAGTTATTGATGTGACATTTTAAACCACGTGACATCGGGGTCATGGAAAAAGTGGTTTCAAGCAATCCATTGTCTGCCCTGATGCATGTGTAAGAGTACCACCTGTTCCCCATCAAAACCATAATGGTTTTCCCTGGTCTTCATTTGAAAAATTAAGTTTCATGCTATTTGTCGGCCCGATGTGGGCCTCAACCATGGATCTAGGATTATTCAAAATCGACGGTCCGCCGAGCTACTCCCTTCTTGCCTCCACTATATTTTTCTATATGACGTGGGATATCGCCTGACCCCCTAAACTATCACACCTCTACTAGGGTATAGCATTTCGCTAAATTTCCAAAAATTTTAAATCCCAATATGAAAATTGTTAAGGTGATAACAATAAGTTAAATGAGTGTGGACTAACACAAAGATGAAAAATGGTAATACTATAGAGTGGTTGATTTGAAGTGAAACATCCCTTGAACATTGTGAGGAACGACAACCGACTTGGAAACATTGACTTGATGAGTACCAAGAACATATTGTGAAAATAATAAGAGAACTCTTAGAATAGAAAGAAAAATGTACACCGACACATAGAATTGGTATGACTCAGAGACAATTGAATTACCCAACTATAAGACAAGATGCAAATAGGTTCCATCTTTAAGGGAAACAACAAATGGCTTCCATAATTTTTTCGAAAAGCATGATCCACTTCCCTCAATTTCACCCCCACCATGATTGGCGAGTACCTCTTTGTTGTTTTGATGAGCTTGAGGAAGATAAAAATTGCTTGGTATATCTCATCTTCGATGAGTCCCACGTCATATGTTTAATGAACCTGAAGAACGAGGGGTTTGGTCCCATATATATTATGTGGGTCCTTCAATACATAATTTTATGAGTCCAAATAAGGAAAAATCAACAGTATTTTCATGTTTAGAGAGTATGAAAATATCTTAGATACGACTCCAAGGATGTTCTTTTACATAAACTTAGTCCCCCAAGCCCAAAAAAGTGTAAAATAATACAACAAAGAACTCTTCTAATAATGATTGAGTAGAGTGTTTCTTTTTCATAATTAGTCCATCCAGTTCGAAAAAGGGTTAAATTTATACCGAATAGACTCCCTTCCAAACCTTTTAATGAGTGTGAAATGAAACAAGCTCTCTCAACAATCTTTTCATGTTTAGGGAGTCTGAAAATAGCTTAAAGGAGACTCCAATGAGGTTATTTTTCATATAGTTTTTACGAGCCAAAAAAAGAGATAAAAATATGCTCGGTTGGATGCTTAATTTTTTAATGATCTTTACACAGAAAGAGAATTGTGCTCGAGGTTGGTTTCATTTTTAGATAAGCTTGAAACAAAGAAAAACTATACTTGGGGTAGGTTTCATTTTTACAGGAGATTGAAATAGATAAAAAACTGTGCTCGGGGTAAGTTTCATTTTTACACAACGTTGGCTTAATCTAATCTACGCATAGGTTGTAAGACCCAAGGTTTGGTTCAACTATGATGTAGCATCCCCTGACCACCCATGCTGAGGAAAATGCCACTAACTCAAAACCAAACTGTTATGAAACCAGATTGTAACATACCCAACTTCTTAGGGTGGTCATGCCACTTGAAACTATCATGCTCTAATACACACACACACACACACACACACACACATATATCTTATGCAATTTAAATAGACATAAACATTCTTCTCATACACATATTCATGCGGAAGCAACAATAAACACATACATGCAATATATATAGGAAATTATGATAACATTCATACATGTACCTAAACAAAACATTTAAACATAGCATGTGAAATTAACATAGATTTGGTACTTATATTTTATGAGAAGACCACCGACTATGTGCAGACCTTCCACAAACCTCCTAGCGTTAGAACATGCTTCTCCAAGATATCAGCAATGGGTCACCCCCGAGCTAGGACTAAACTCCACCTAGGGTAAAGGAAATCCTAGGCTAGGTTGAGACTATGGAAAGCTCCACAATGCATAGGAAGGATTTTCTCCAAGGAGACTACTTACACCTATAGCTCACAAACTCTCATTCCCCACATGCTTGTCCCACCTAGGGAATATACACCTTCACTATTCCATAGTCCATCGGCTGCTCCACTTCCCTTCTAGGGCTTTAGCAACAGGCCAAATCAAGAATTCTTAGAGCTCTATAGCTACTGATGAACTTCCTCTAGGATAAATCACTTCCTCAACAACCTATCTCACCTGGAGAGAGTTGCTCACAGGCATGACAACCTACTTCTTCAACCACGGGCCTGACAAACCGCCTCTTCAAACCATAATAGAAAAAATAGGTAAGGTAAGGGACGACTCAGTGATTACAGAGGTTCATGATGGTAGCGGATTCAACAATGGTGGAAATATCTCTAGCAACGTTCCTGCTCAGTGTGTGTGTGAACTGGACAAGATATGGAATGAATCATGAGTGAACTCATGAGGAAATATGGAAAGAATGGTTAGTCTTCCAGTATCATGAGAGATCCAAAATGGTAAGAGAGAACCCCTACAATGGTGGAAATTCCCACATAAATATGCATGCTTCTTTGGTGAGACTTGGCTCTCTAGGAGCTTTTTCCTCTCCACTTGGAGTTTGTTCCTCTTCCCAAAATAACTTTGGATAAATGGGTTTATTTCCCAACTTTAGTATTTTCAGGAAATACATTATAATATTCCCTTGGGTTAATCCCTCAAGCTTAGCCCATTTTTCCTAGACTCCCAACCCCCTTTCCCTTTCCCTTCCTAGTGGATATTAGTCCCCCATAACTCTTTATTCATGGTTGGCATACACACAACGATGTATTTTTATTAATAATTTTCATAATTACATATACACAAATATGCTCTCTGGCCTTAGCATCTAGGATCTTCGGCCTAATAAACACATAAGCCTCCCAACTTATAAATACTTGGATCACTAGCCTATAACATCATTAAACATCATTACAATTCAACATGGACTCTACCTTGGGGTATTACAATCCCATCCCCTTATTTTTTCATTGTCCTCAGTGCAAATTATTTACATAACATCAACAAGATTTTCAAAATATTCAAAAAGATGTGGGTATTCTGCCGCATAGCATATTCATGCTCCCAATTCACATCCTCGGGATCGTACCAGGTCCATTAGACCTTTACAATCCCTATGGCTCGATTCTGGAGCTATTTTATTTTTCAGTCCATAATGCGTATGATATGCACTTGAAAAGTGATTTCTTACTCCACTTGAATCACATTCCAATCAATAACATGATTAGCATCAGGTATATATTTCTTAAGTAATGATACATGGAATAAATTATGTATAGACATAGATGCAGGTAATGCAAGCATGTAAGATACTAGTCCAATCCTCTCTAGTATTTAAAACGACCCACAATATTTGGCTGCCAACTTGGAATAGTTTCCCAACTTCAAGGAACTTTTGTTGGCCTTCCCCTTCAAGGAAACATGATCACCCACTTAAAATTCCCTATGGGTTATGCCTTTGTCAGAATAACTTTTCTTCTTGTCTTGGGTAGCCTTTAAATTATGTTTAATATTCAACATTTTCTCTTCCATTTCTCTAAGAAACTCTCTCCCAACTACTGCTCTATCAGTTAGGTTGTCCCAACTTATTGGAGTGTTGCAATTTATGCCATAAAGTGTCTCAAATGGGCTCATCTTCAGTGATGCTTGAGACCCATTGTTGTAGGCAAATTCTACCAAGTGTAGATAATATTCCCATTTAGATGGTTTTTCCATCATATACATCCTTATCATATCCTCTATCACTTGGTTCACCCTCTCTTTTTTCCCATCAGACTCGGGATGATAAGTTGTGCTGAAGTTCAGATTTGTTTCGAACCCATTGAATAACCCTTTCCAAAACTTTGAGGTAAACTTTGGGTCTCTGTCAGACACAATTGTCTTTGTTATTCCATGTAAGCATTCTAGTTACCTCATATAGATATCAACAACATTGATTTCCTTGTGAGTAACCTTCATAGGAATGAAATCAACAACTTTGGTAAGCTTGTCCACCACCACCATGATAACATCGTGTTTCTTGCTTGTTTTGGGAAATTTGGTGATGAAATCCATTGTTACCACTTCCCACTTCCACTTAGGAATGGAAAATGGATTTAGCAACCTAGTTGGGTTTCTATGGTCAGCCTTAACCCTTTGAAACTCCAAACATTTAGTGATTTATTCAACAATCTCCCTCTTCATGCCTGGCCAATAATATTAGCTCTTGACTGTTGAAATTGTTTTATGATATCCTGGCTGTCCAACATAAGGTACATTATGTATCTCTTTTAAAATTGTACTCCTCAATTTAGAATAATTGGGTACATAAATCATGTTCGTGTACAGGAGAATTTCATCATTCCCCAATTCATAATCTTCAACTTTCTACCGCATTTTACCTTGCTGCAATTTTGTTACCAATTCCATGTACTGCAAATCAGCCTTTTCATCCTTAGAAATTATTCTTTTAAGATTAGTTTGATACATGATAATGGTTGTAGCATGCATTTCATGAAATCTCCTGCTGAGTGCACCAAACACTTTGTTCTCCTTTCCTTTGGTGTTCTTAATATCAAAGTCGTACTCACAGAGGATATCCAACCATCTTCTCTTCCTAACATTAAAACTCGATTGATCAAACAAATATTTCATACCATTATGGTATGTCCTCAACTCAAACTCCTTTCCCATGAGGTATTTCCTCCACTTATTCAAGGCATACACTATGGATTCCAACTCCAAATCATGAGTGGCATAAAGCCTTTCATGCTCTGTCAATTTCCTGGATTCAAAACATATCACAAATCTGTTTTGGCTAAGGACTCCACCAAGTCCTTCTTTGCATGCATCTGTGCAAACCATGAAATCTTCAATCAGATCAACAATCCTCAAAATTGGAGCACTGGTTAACAATTGCTTCAATTTCTAGAAGCTCTTTTTCCATTATGCTATCCATTGAAACTTCACCCCCTTCCTTTGCAAGGAAGTGATTGGGTGAGAATTTCTTGAAAAAACTGCAATGAAACTTCTGTAGTATCTAGCTAGATCCATGAAGGATCTGAATTCTATCACATTCTTAGGTTTTGTCCACCCTTTAATGTC
>SNQJ01S0153604.1:13366-36101 GCA_010110895.2 Picea sitchensis | reverse complement strand
AGACGAAATGTTTAAAAGCACAATGCGACAATGATTTGTCGTAATACGACAAGGTGTAGGCAGCTTTTTGAGAGTAATAAAAAAAAAGGGTTGGCTGCCAACAAGCCCTTAAAACATGAGTCAAGTTGACATAGGTTTTAAACATCTAGGGTTTTGGTATCTAGGGTTTTGACACCTAGGCTTTGACCTAAGGTTGTCGGTGAGCTATTGTAATGTATAAATAAAGGTCAAGAGGAACTGATATGGGTTCGGGTATGTAATGATGAGTGATTGTTTTTATTACTGAGAGAGAAGGATTGTGTGGAGAGAGAAGTCTGTGTTGTAAGATCTTCAGCTGGGTGTGCAGATCAACCCTGCATCTGGGTGCACAGGGAAGGGAGATAAAGGAAAGAGAGGAGGATAGATATCTGCAAGCTAAGAGTGCATATAGAACTATAAGATTTCATCTAATATATTATAAAGAACAGTTCTATGGACATAGCCCTAGGGAAAGGGTGAACCATGAATATCCTGTTGTTGTGTGTGATTGATGTTGTGTTTGTTACTCTATTACTCTGATGATGCATTAGTATGTTAGATTTGATATATAACTGTGTGAATTAGGTACATGCTTCGAAAGAATAATCTGATCTCCGTGTGTGGTTTCCTTGATTCCACTTGCATTTCCTCTGGTTGTAGACACCCGTGTCCTGCAACCCCCTATTCCTACTTCGGGTGAGACTTCATATGCTTCGCAAATGTTGTCAAAAGTTCCAGTAGTTAGGGCTTGTTGGTGTGCTATTAGAGTTGAACCCTAGGTCTTCCCCTGTGCCAACAATGCTACAAATAGTAAAGGATACATATGCTATGATAAGAGGTTGCATAAATTGGTTGATTGTATTGACATAAAATTTGATGAAGAAATATTGATAGGAGATGTAAGTAGTGTTGAATCAACAATAGAGGATATAGTTGAAGTTAAAGATGAACAGGTCCAAGAATCAGAAAGAGAAGACTCTGATTCATATGAAGATACAAATACTCAGGCAGATTCAAATCAACAGACAACATCAAATCCTCCTTCCAGAATTACTCAAAAGAATCATCTTGCAAGTCAGATAATTGGTGAGAAATACAAAGTTGTACAAACCAGGAGAAGGATAATCAAAGACACCAAGAAATCACATATATCCTTCATATCCATGGTGGAACCCAAGAAATTTAATGAAGCCAGTAAAGACGTAAATTGGTTAAAATCAATGAATGAGGAACTGGACCAAATTGAAAAGAATGTCACTTGGGAACTCGTTCCTAGGCCAGCAAACAAAAATGTAATAGGATCCAAATGGGTCTACAAAAATAAGATGAATGAGAAAGGAAATATTGTAAGAAATAAGGCTATATTGGTGTGCAAAGGATATGCTCAAATAGAAGGCTTGGATTTTGATGAAACATTTGTGCTCGTAGCAAGATTAGAAGCTATTAGAATGTTTCTTGCCTATGCTTGTCATAAACAATTTAAAGTCTATCAAATGGATGTCAAGTCAGATTTTCTAAATGGAGATCTAAAATAAGAAGTCTATATGGAACAACCAGAGGGTTTCCAACTGTCAGATAACCCTGACTTTGTATGCAAGCTGAAGAAAGCCTTATATGGGTTGAAACAATCTCCTCGTGCCTGGTATTATAGACTATATAAGTATCTTCAAGACAAAGGATTCAAGAGAGGAACAGTTGAAAGCAATCTATATATCAAAACAGAGGGTAATGATTTTCTCATTGTGTTGGTCTATGTAGATGACATCATCTTCGGAAGAAATAATTCTTCATTGGTACAATGGTTTTCTTCTACCATGCAGTTTGAATTTGAAATGTCTATGATATGCAAATTACTCAGAGGTCTGAAGGAATATTTATTGCTCCCCTTGGTTGTTACTTTATTACTCTAATGATGCATTAGTATGTTAGATCCGATAGATAACTATGCGAAGTAGGTGTATTCTTGGAAAGAATAATCTGATCTTCGTGTGTGGTTTCCTTGATTCCACTTGCATTTCCTCCGGTTGTAGACACTTGTGTCCTACAACCCGCTATTCCTACTTCGGGTGAGACTTCATCTGCTTTGCAGATGTTGCCAAAAGATCCAGTAGTTAGGGCTTGTTGGTTCTCTATTAGAGCTGAACCCTGGGTCTACCCCTGTGCCAACAATGCTACAAACAGTAAAGGATATAGATGCTATAATAAGAGGCTACATAAATTGGTTGATTGTATTGACATAAAATTTGATGAAGAAATATCGATACGAGATGTAAGCAGTGTCGAATCAACAACATAGGATATAGTTGAAGTTGAATATGAACAGGTCCAAGAATCAGAAAGAGAAGACTCTGAGTCATATGAAGATACAAATACTCAGGCAGACTCAAATCAACAGACAACATCAAATCCTCCTTCCAGAATTACTCAAAAGAATCATCTAGCAAGTCAGATAATTGGTGAGAAATACAAAGGTGTACAAACCAGGAGAAGGATAATCAAAGACACCAAGCAATCACATATAGCCCTCATATCCATGGTGGAACCTAAGAAATTTAATGAAGCCAGTAAATACGTAAATTGGTTAAAATCAATGAATGAGGAACTTGACCAGATTGAAAAGAATGTCACTTGGGAACTCGTTCCTAGGCCAACAAATAAAAATGTAATAGGATCCAAATGGGTCTACAAAAGTAAGATGAATGAGCAAGGAAATATTGTAATAAATAAGGCTATATTGGTTGGCAAAGGATATGCTCAAATAGAAGGACTGGATTTTGATGAAACATTTGCACCCGTAGCAAGATTAGAAGCTATTAGAATGTTTCTTCTATGCTTTTCATAAAAAGTTTAAAGTCTATCAAATGGATGTCAAGTCGGATTTTCTAAATGGAGATCTAAAAGAAGAAGTCTATATGGAACAACCAGAGGGTTTCAAACTGTCAGATAACCCTGACTTTGTCTATCATAGACTGTCAGATAATTCTATGATCTGCAAATTACTCAGAGGTCTGAAGGAATATTTCTTTCTCAAGATAAATATCTAAGAGAAATGTTGAAAAGGTTTCAAATGCAAGATTCTACACCTATGAGCACACCTATGGTCACTGGATGCAAGTTAATAAAGGATGATGAATCACTTGATGTTGATCATAGTTCATATAGGTGTATGATAGGTAGCCTATTGTACATCACAGCATCCCGTCCAGACATAATGCATGTTGTTGGAATGGTAGGAAGGTATCAGGCTGCACCTAAACAAATTCATTTGTTAGATGTCAAAAGAATATTCAGATACTTGAAAGGAACAATGAACTATGGCCTATGGTATCCTAGGAATCAAAATTTTCAACTATCAGTCTATTCAGATGCTGATTGGGCTAAATGTGTGGATGAAAGGAAAAGCACGAGTGGAGGTGCATTCCTCTTAGGAGATTCCCTTATAGCATGGTTGAGAAAGAAGCAAAGTTCCATTTCCTTATCAACTATAGAAGATGAAAACATTGCAGTTTCCACTTGCTGTACCCAAGTATTGTGGATGATTCAGACACTTGCAGACTTGGAGGTAAAATATATTGCACCGATCCCAATTCATTGTGATGATACTAGTGCAATTAGTGTGTCAAAGAATCTTGTATTTCACTCCAATACCAAGCATATACCCATCAAGTATCACTTCTTGAGGGAACATGTAACCAACACTGTTGTTTCTTTGCATTATATTCCATCCAAAGATCAGATTGCTGATATATTCAATAAATCACTTCCAAAATCTCAGTTTGAGTATCTACGCTAGAAGTTGGGCGTGACCCTGCTATCAAGTTAAAATAGTCTATCTGATCAGGGAGAGAGTGCTCATAGTATATCTAATCAGGGGAGAATTCTTAATGCATTTATGATCAGGAGGAGAACAGGGTCACTCTCAGTTTTCTTTGACATTGATGTCAAAGGGGGACAAAAATGTGTGGCCTGGATGCTACAGTTGGAGGTCTAAGCAGAATAGTGCAACCTTTCAGGGTTTCCATCAATGCCAAAGGGGGAGATTGTTGGCATGTTTACAAGTAGAGTGTTCTTTTCATTGATGGAAATAACAATAGAGAACCAAACATCGAGAGAGAAGAAGATGAGAAAGCTCAAAAGAGATAGCGGTTTCCAGAAGTGCAGACGAGGTCCAAGAGACAGAATCGCATGAGGAGAAAAGGTCGATATCCTTGAACACTTAGAAAACATTCTAAGTCAAAGAGATCAAAAACTTAGGAGGAAGAGTGACAACGACCGTTGGATCACTTTTGAGTGGAAGGAAAGGATAAGCTGGAAGATCTAAGATCTCAATTATCTGAATCTTTGTCAATCGTCGGATCAAATTAAGTGGAAGGATAGGATAAGAAAATATGGAGAGTTGTTGGATTTAATCCAAGTCAAAGCTTCATCGCAGACATATTGAGTCGTTGATATAAGATATTGATCAAAATAACTTCATTCATTTTGGGTCTAAATATGTGAGGAGGTTACGCTCCGAAAAAATCTCACTTCAAGAGTTTCAGTTTGATATTTGAAATACCTGAGTCTGGAGATCCGGAGAGTTGAAATAAATTATTGACCGTCGGATCATCCGAAGTAAATCTCAGTCATCAAATCGTCCAAAGTAAATCTCGGTCGTCTGATCTAGAAAAGACGTGGCGTAATCCTGTGGACTCGGGGTAAAGACCCAAAGTAAGCCTCAACCATCTGATGCAAGAGGACACGTGGCATTAATCTGCATACTTCGAGGGGAAGTAAAGTTTGAGACTTGATATTTCAGAAGTCCGACGACCCGAAGGAGATATCGACCGTTGATTGAGAAACGAGCCGCAAAACCGTTGATCTAGTTAAAAGGTCAAATTCCTGAGGTAGAGGTAGAGCCGTCTATTGAGAAGGACAGGTGTCTGCAGATCATTGACTCTGGAAGATTGGCATACGAAGAAAAGAAGGGTTTGAGATTTGAAACTTCTGGAGCCCGGATCACGAAGTAAATCACAACCATTGATTTAGGAAGGTTATATCTAATCCGCAGAACTTGAGAGGATAGATCTGAACCATCCGTTCAGGAGCACCATCAAGATCGTGATATCGACGGTCCTGTCTCATTACAGGGATTGAAGGTGTAGACATGGATTGAAGGTGTGTGAACTTTAAAATGTTAAGGGCAGGCCGCAATTGAAACCATGGTTTTGGAGAAAGGACATGTGGAGGCTCGAGGTAAATTGCAGGGCGAAACACAGTTTGATCTCAAACCACCTTTGGTCATGCCTGCATTTTCATGGTCACATGATATCATCACCCAAGGTCACATCAATGGAAGATAGGGGAAGGAGCTAGCACTGCTAAGCTCCACATCGGAGATTACGCATTGAAAATTCATAAGGGCCTATGCATGTATAATCCAACGACGTTGATAAAAAAGAATCTGATCGAAGGGTTGTTGTTTCACGTCATGGTTTCTTGGTCAGTTACAATTCAATTACACTAACTGAATCATTGTTCCTGAGTGGTTGAATCATTGTTCCTGAGCATTGGAATCATAATTCTTGAGCATTTTTGAGATTTCTGACTTGAGCGTTGGAGATGCAGAGTGTAACGGATGATGAGAGCATGAATAAAAGAAAAATTATGTGACAGGGTGAGGTTGTTGTTTCTCTGTAAAAAGTAGTTAAACTGTAAGCAGTGAAGATTACAACATGAACTGAGGGAGAAAATGCAGAGATGAAGAACTTAAGTTGGACAGAGCATAAATGGTGAAAACAATAGACTGTACGAGAACTTAAGCGTAAGAATATGCGATAAGGAAGACACTGATGCAGGCAGAGCAGACCAATGTAGCATAACAGTGATGAGACTAGTAAGCCATTGATAAATATTGTATCACTGTAATAAATTTCAGCAAGAAAATATTTATATCTCATGGAGGTAGGGTGTTGCTAAGGAGGATTGTTGTCCTTAGAGTTTCAAGTGGGATCTTGAACACGGGGAGTTGTAGCTTCCATCTGGTTGCATCCAAAAAAACCAAGGTGGTAGGGTGGTGCAAGGGAGAACCATTGTTCTCTGTTATGTAGGTTGGTTCCTTGGCGACTAGAAGTTGGTGCTTCCATCCAGTTGGTGTTGCAAAACTCAGGGAGCTGGTCCTTCCTTCTAGTGGGTGCTAGAGAAACTAGAGAGTTGGTGATCTCAACAAGTTGCATCTTGTTAAAGAATAGGTTGTAGCCTCATTTTGAGTTGGTGCTCAAAGAAATATGATGTACGGAACTTAAAAGACTGCCTATCAATCAAAGAAGAAGAGGTTTTGTCCTTTTATGGGTTTCCTCGTGAATATCTATCTCTGTGTATATAATATGTGTGATTGATGTTTTTAATTTCTGTTGCTTATGTCTTGCATAATCTTGATGATCACTTGGAGAAGGTTAATAATATTTTAATAGGCATAAAATTGTTTAATCACGGTAACAATTGATTCACACCCCCCCCCCCCCCACAACCCCCCTCTTGTGTCTTAGTAATTCCAACAACCTATTCCATGATTGTCCATTAAACATATCCAGAAGTCATGATAAAATCAAGGACACTATAGACTTGAAGGGTTTCACCAAGGTTTCCAGTAAAAAAAATATGGGAGGAAAAATACTAATCCAACTCCCATAGGCCTTGTTTCCAATAAAATATATTTTATTCTCTCTCTTAGAAAGGGGAAGACATCACCGTAGGATGACTCAACAAGAGGGATAAAAATGAGGGAAAGCACCAAAAGAACAATGTGGAAGATCAACAACATCAACGAATAGAGAAGGGTGACCCAAATACAATAAAAAAGAAGGGAAACATGAAAGATTAGGATATGGAATCAGAGGGAGGAATGCTCCAGGACTCGGAGGATGAGGAGAAACTAGAAAACATGGATGGATAATCAGTGGTATTGGACATTCCTACTTTGATTTCAATTCATGGTGAGTATTCTCTATCCATCTTGGAAATCCCTTAGTTACAATGGTTATAGAAAGATATTAACAAATACTTAGGAAAATCAACCAGCACATCACAGGGACATAACCTTCATGGAGGCTTGGGGATATGAACCAACCCTATGAAATTACAAAATAAAAGAAACAAGGGAACAAAACATTAAATAATAAATTGGAGGAAGAATATGCCTCACTAGTGGATTATGGTCAAGCCATAGGTCTTACAAATAAGTAATTCTCATCCTAATCCAAATTTTAATAATGAAGGTATTTTCATGGAACATCATGGGTCTTAATTCTCCTAGCAAGCAACACTTGCTAAGGAAATTCATATCACAGTTTAAACCTATCATTATTTTAATTCAGAAAACTAAATGTAACAAGAACACTATAAATGATATAGCCAATAAATGTTGTAAACACAATGAGTTGGTGGTATTTGAAGCCAATGGATTTTCAGGGGGACTATCCATGAAGGGGGACCTAGGGAAAATCACCATGGAATATTGTCTACAAACAAAGAACTACATATCAATTAGATACAAAATTAGGGACACATAGGAGAAGGGTTTCATAAAAAATCCATACGACCCATCCATTCATGTGCTCAAGGCCCCCTTTCTGGACTACTTGAAAAACCTAGGGGACTTATATCAAGGGTAGCCTTGGGTATTAGGTGGATATTTCAACTTGATAGTCTATTTGTAGCAAAAACGAGGAAACCAAAGGAGACTAGACTTAGACAGTCTAAGATTCAAATACATTATTGAAACCCTAAGGTTGGTGGACATCCACACTATCAACAGGCGCTACACTTGGTCGAAAAACATATGAGGAGGGAACCATCAAATAGTAGTTCAGATAGATCAATTCCTCATGTCAGAATCCCTATTTTATAATAGTCCTAATTTCTCTATAGAAGTTCTTACTTTCATGGGCTTGAAACATTAGCCCATTTTCCTATCTTGGGACAACACCTTAGTCTGATGACCCAAGAATTTCCGATTTGAGAAGTTATAGTTGGATCACCTAGACTTCCTAACCAACTTATGGATTTAGTGGATGCAAGTTGGCACAACCAAAGTCTCCAAAATTTACCATCTCCAACAAAAATTAAAACATGTCAAACAAAACATCAACAAATGGAGAAAACAAATCTTTAGAATTAATTTCAATCCCAACAAAAAATGGAATCTATTAAAAAAAAACATACAAGAAGGAAAATATGAGGAATAGAAGCTAAGGATATCCTTATCCAAAAGAATTCCAACATCTGAGCTAATCAGGAGGAGACCCTTTGGAGGAAAAAATATAGAGTTCAATGGCTATGGGAGGGTGACAAGAATACACACTTCTTACACAATTCAATGATAAATAAAATTAATTGAAATCACATCATGTATATTTAATTATTGGCCATAGAAGTGTTTGAAAAACATGAGGACATAGAACAAGAGTTAAAAACATATTTCAGCCAAATACCGGTAGAGCAACCAACATGAAGATAAAAATCCACCAATTCCATCATAAGAACCATCCCTTATTTGGTTACTCGAGAGCATAATATTGGTCTAATGAGGCCCATATCATTCAAGAAAGTCCCCAACATGTCAAAGACACGCCCATTGAAAAATCCCCAGGCCCATATGGTTTCACAATCGATTTATTCCTAGCACGCTATCATATTGTAGGAAAATAAGTCTGGTAGGTAGTTGAATATTATTGGATCTCAAGTAATGTCCTCCAATATTTCAATTCAAACTTTATGAACTTGATTCCTAAGTCCCACAATCCCAACCCTACTAACAATTTTAGGTCAATCTCTCTTTGTAATGTGATATACAAAATCATATCTAAGATCATTACCAATTGGACCAAAGCCATCCTGAAAAAAATCGTATCTCTAGAGTAAGGATGGTACATGGAAGGAAGGAAAATCTTAGATGGAATTATTTTAACTCGTGAAAGAATCCATTTCTTAAAAACATATGAATCCCCTATCATGCTAATTAATTTGTATATTTCAAAATCATATCATCGCCTTAACTGGACGTTTCTAGAAAAAATGCTAGCCATGTTTCTGCAAGGAATGGATAGCCTGGTGAGAAATATAATCTCCACTACCTTCTTCTTTATCCTATTCAATGGCTCACCATTTTCCACTTTTAATCCCACCAAAGGAATCTGTCAAGGGGATCCTCTCCAGGGATGATTTTAAGGATGAAAATTTATATAAAAATGTAGAAACATGGGATAATCTTACTAGTCCTTAATATGCAAAGTATAAAATGTTTGGCGATAGATTTGTAAAAATATTCAAATTTATAAGGATTTTATATAATTTCTATAATTTTTTGGCGGTTTTTAAGGTAAAATAATTGTATTCTATGGAATTTGGGAGAATCGGATTTAGAAAAAATGGAAATTGGCGAATCATTTTTTGGGAAAAACCATGGAAAATTAGCCCATTGGCGAAATTTAGCCTCTAAAATCATCTATGAGATTCCTCTCTCACCCTTTATTTTTATTCTAGCGGCTAAATGGTTGGGTTGTAGTTTGAAATTTCCTCTTACTAAGAATCAGATTAAAGGCACCAAGCTTCATCCTAATTTGGATCCCATATATCACATATACAATTTGTGTATGATATAATAGTCCTAGGGGCTCTGTTTGTCAGAGAGGCGTAGTACATTAAATATATTATTGATACCATCATGAAATCTTATAAGGTTGTAATTAATCAGGAGAAATCCCATATCTTCTTCCTTAATACACTCCTCAAAATCTAGAGAAATTTATCTAGATTACTTGGCTTTCAAAGAATCTCCCTTCCATCCAAATACTTGGGGGATCCCCTCTTGGAGAATGCATTGAGGAATATCTCCTGGGAGGATCTCCTCTCCATGATTGAAATAAAATTGACTAACTGAACCTTCATATTTCTCACTTTGCCTAGTGTTGTAGCAGGTATTTTTGGGAGTAAGCGAAACAATAAAGGCAGCATGGACCAAAGGGAACAACACACTCTAGAAAAGAAGGAACATCAGTGTGATAAAGGCTAAAGGAAGCAATGCACGATAGGATTTGCGGAAATTTGATGCATATGTAGAAAAACCTAGACATGTTAGGGTTAGGGTTTTGGAGTCATAATGTAAGGGTTTAAACCCATTTTGTAGTATAAATAATATGTATGAGGTAGATTGAATAATTATTGATATCTTTATGTGTGTATCTTTGGGAGAGAAATTACTTTTGGAGAGTCTTTTTGAGTTTTGAGTCTTTTTATTATTGAGAGCTTTGAAGCTCAGGATGGAGTTGATGTAACCGAGGGTCAGATTGCAAGTTGTGGATCTTGCTCCAACGTTGGTTCGCCTCACCACTATTCACACATCCTATGATGTAATGTGTGCAACACTATTTTCATGAAGAAGAAGAAACAAAAAGAAGATATTTGTGGACATAGCTTCAGGGGGATGAACCACGATAAAACCTTCTATTGCAATGTGTCTGAATGGTTTTTTTATTTATGCAATTATAGTTAAATGGTTAGATGAATGAAAGTTTTTATTTACAACGCGCACTAGAATATGTATGCAGAACTAATATTATGAATGAATGAAATAGTAGATATGATGAATGGTATGATAGAATGCATGTTTAAGTAGAACAATAGTAATAAGAATAACCCCCAATCCCTTCCATGATTGCAGACACCTACGTTCTGCAGTCACCCATAAACCATCTCGGGTGAGACTGCATTGTACACTTTGTGCGCGGTGTAGCTTTCTGGTTTACCAGAAGGGACGGTGGTGAAAAGGGTTTTGTTGGAGAACTAAGGTAGAACCCCGGTTAGACCATACATCCAAAAAATGGTTTTGTTGCCGGATGGAACTCAGAAGGACAACTTGGAAGGGGTTTGGTGAAGAATATGCAATGGTAGAAAGGGATGTTTAGGTCGTGGAATCCCATGAAGCAAAAGATTGAAAGATGGTTAGAGACAAAGCAGTTGGAGTTCACGCAGAAGGATAATAAGGGTTCCAGGTATACACCGTGCTAGTACCTAAAGAGATATGTGTTTACTGATTTGCATGAAGCATATTTCTGTTATTTTCCAGAGTTATTACAAGAGTGGATATTGAGGTTGAAAGATACCCATCTGACTAATCAGATCAGGCCAGTAGAGTGGACTTCTAAAAATATTGTGCGACAGGAAAGGGTTAATAATTAATTCATGTGTGCAATGGTTTTTTGGTTACAAAACATTACTACAGGGTTTATCATTGGTTTGCAGTAGATACAATGAAGTAATATAATGCTGCAAAGCTAGATTTATTGAAGGGACCTAGACGAAGGTACATTAGGTCTCTTTACACATCTATCAAGATATTATTACATGATAAAGGTGTGATGACCATGGAATTAGACAACTAGACCACTCTGTGTGCATGGGGGAGTTGGGGGAACACTATGGAAGATCTGAGAAATGGAGAAGTGTCTGGATAGTAGCCATAAGAAGGAAGAAATGAACCCCATCATGATGGATTATGAATAGACCAGGGAAATAATAAGGACAACAAGTGTGACATGCAACGAATGAACCTACCAGTATAGGATTAATAATAAGAAGAGGGCATTAATCGAGCGAGAGGGTTTGGAAAATGATGATGAAGAGGTAGAGAATATTTGTGCCATGGGGCATATTGAGGATATCTTGCGTGCTACATATGAGAGGAAAACGAAAGGTCATAGGTCTAGCATAGAATAAGGCTCTCCATTCCAAATCTGAATTAGTGTGTGACCCACAACCCCATGTGAAACTAAGACATTTGAAGAAGAAAAATCGGTTAACTAGCAAGTGATTAGTGGTAGAATAATTTTTATAGGACGTGGGTCTAGTAGCAGGAATATAAGGTCAACAAGTAGCAGTCCAATATCTACACTGCGCGGAGGTGGTAGTTCAACAAATTTCACAATGGCAGGACAAGATCCAAATATTAGGTTACCATAGTTCCAAGGGGACGGGTCAGATGATCCAGAAAATCATTTGTTTATCTATGAGAAGATATGGGTAGAAAAGTAGACCACAGATGAGGATACAAAGGTTGCACAGTTGACAATCACATTTAGAGACCGCACATTAGACTTGCACATGGGTCTCGCAACAAATAATCGAACAAGAATTCCTACAACTATAGCAGAGGTGAAGAGGCAGTTAATACATGAATTTTAGAAACCAAGCTCAGAAGACCAGTTTATGAATGAAATGATAGAGATCAAGCAGAAACCAAGAGAATCAGTCTAGAAAGTGGACCAGAAGTTCAAGAGGATAAAAGGTAAGTTAAAGTACATTATTACTAATACAGAACATAGACATTTGTTTGTTAATTCTCTGTTGCCACACTTGAAGTCTCCTTTGAGACAAAAAAATTCCATAGACAGGTTGAGGCTCTACAAGAAGAATTACAGTTAGAAGAAAATCAATAAAAACATAAAGATCCAGTTGTGGAAGAGTTGAAGCAAGATCTGAATAACTTAACATCCCAGTTGAATTAGAACAAAGGAAAGGAGAAAATAGAAGATGTTTGGTGCACAATGTGCAGGACAAAACACCATCACAAGAATGAGTGTCCATTATTTGCACAGTATATTGGTGTGGGTATTCCAAATCCTTTTGCTCTAGGAGGACCATGTGTGAGATTTTCAAAACACATGGGAATGATCCCTATCATTGTTGGATTACTAAGAGGGGGTCTGAATCAGTAATGATCAATTATACCAATTATTAATCCTTTAAACCACAATGTATATTCTTTTACTTATTCAACCATGTTCATATGATCATCATCGATATCTTACTGTACCATAAGAATTAACATTCATCGGTGAATAATAAACAATAACAAACACATCCACACAATGCCCAGTACACCAATATTTACATGGAAATCCAATGTGGGATAAAACCACCGAATGTTTTTCTTATATGTCAAGAATTACATTCAAGGAAGAACCAACTTCCAATTCTCTAGCTACAACTGGAAGGAGGCTCTGACCCCCTTGTTTTTTAGGCTACAACCTGAGGGAAGCTCCAACTCCCCAAATTTCTGGCTACAACCCCCTATGTTCTCTGTCTACAACCGAAAGGTGGCTACAACCACCAATCCTTTCCCCATCCAACTGCCCTGAAATATAAGTAGAATGATGGAACCACTGTCACACTGTCACTATGAGATATATTGTTGTAAACTTTTACCAATATGTGCCACTGATTTGTAATCAACCTGTGGCACTGTCCTATAACCAACTTGTAACTGTGGCTTTCCTATACCAACAAAACTAAATACACCAACAACATGTACCAATTCTCTCATCAATATATCAGATCTGATAACATAGATATCATACCCAAAATCACAAGAATATGACTCAAACCATGTACCCAACAATGCACATCAATCATGTACATCAACACTGTACAAATATAACCAACTACATGTACCAATCATGTATCAACAACAAACCAAACTATGCCTCAATAAGATGTATCAAGATCACCATGTACTTCAAGTATGTATCTCATCCATGTACCCAATCATATACCTCTACCATATAACAATAACATACACCAAGATAACCAACAAGATACCTCTAGAAATGCACCACACTCTCCATAAATCAAATACCATAAATTCTCACATCAACCATGTGCCACAACCTCACTGTTATAAGGCCTCTATCTATACCAATAACTTCAACAACATACCTCAACCAAAATCCCTCAAACATGAACCAATACTAAACTTGAGTAGATCTGCCTTAGATCAACTCTACAACAATCCCTAAACTTCCAAGAGGGCATCCAACAGATTTACAAGGAAAACCCTCAACCAGATTCATAGATTTAACACTACACATATGAAAACCATACCTTTTTCTTCTTGTAGAATTCTACTGCCACGGTTTTTCTGCCACGAGTTTTATGCCACAATTTTTCTATCATGGTTTTTCTGCCACGATTTTTCGGTCGCACTTTTCCTGCCGCAATTTTTCTACCACACTTTTCCTATCGTGATTCTTTCTTCCGCAATTCTTTTTGCCGCACTTTTTTTGCTGCGGTTTTTCTGCGCAATTTTCCTGCTGCACTTTTTCTCTATCAATAATACCTACCCAAATAACCTTTCACAAAATAGATATTCAATGATATTCAATAGGTGCTAATGGGAGAGACTTTCTCTCTTATTTATACTTCCATGTAGCTTCCTCAAGGGGTTACCTTCCAACCAACTTAACCCACTTTCCTTATTTTAGGGCTAACCCACTTCTAACCACTTGTCCACTTCTAACTCACTTTTATACACTTAACTTAACCACTTTGTCCACTTAACTTAACCACTTTCCACAAATAGTAAGTTATCTATTCCTAGTTACAACTAAATTTATCATTTAATTAATTTCTTTTGCAACCACTTTGACTTATCCATAAATAGTAAACTCATCACTTATTGTTGCAACTACTTTATTATTTAAATAATTTATCTTTGCAACCACTTTGACTACTTTATTATTTAAATAATTTATCTTTAGTCACAACTTGTTGTTGCAACTAAATTTTCTTTAATTAGTCAATTCATAACTTCTTTTCCCTTTACTAACTTCTTGTTGCAACCACTTTATTATTTAATTTATTTCTTGGTCAACCACTTTGACTATTCAATCTTCTCATCACAACTACTTTACCATAATTACCAAACTCACAACTTCTTGTTGTAACTAATTTATTTTTAATTATTTTCTTAATGCAACAACTATACCCATGATTAACTCCTAGTTACCATCAATTTGACTAGTCCACTTCTTCTAGGAGATTCTAGAATAATTGACTTCTTTGACCTTCTAGGAGCTTCTAGATAACTCATGAGGGTTCTCCAACTTCATATGGCCATAACTCTCTAACCGTGAGGATTTATGTGACGTTCCACATATCACCGTAAATGGCATGACATATACTATCCATATAGAATAGTATTACCTATAAATTCATTGATCTTCATGCATTTATACCTCAAACAGACTTGGGTCCCTTACCCATGCCTTTGTGCTACCGGAATTCACTACTAGACTTATCCAAGGGTTGACATCAATCTACAATATCACTCTCCAAGGGTTGACATCAATGACAACCAACAGTCCAGACCAACTATCCATCAACCTAATCCAACTGTCTGACAATCATTTCCCCCTAATGCAAAAGTATCAGACAGTACCGAAGAGCACATTTTGTAATTTTTGCAAGTCAGTTGGATAAGAAGATACAGACTATAGAACCTTGGACATGATGAAAGACGTGATTGCAGATACATACAGGGTACAAGATGAACATGTAACAAGACAATCTGTGCAACAACTGCAGTATAACAACATGCAACAACTGCAGTATAACAATGCCCAACAATCGCAGTATAAAAATGTGCATTAGCCACAATATAATCCCGTGCAATAGTTTCAAGCACAACCACAGTACAATAATGTGCAATAGTTTGGAGCACCATCACAACAGTGTAAAACACCACCGCAGTACAATAATGCACAGTCGCAGTATAATCGGGGACCTCAATATAATAAAATGCGCAAAGATAATCAAGGAAACAGAGGAGGATTCAAAGGAGGAGGTCATGGAGGAAGAGGCTTTGGAGGAGTTCGAGGACCAATTGTTTTTCATAACTATAAGAAACCAGGAAACTATGCAAGAGATTGCCCACAACCACCTGTGACATGTATGTATTGTCACGCAGTAGAACATGAAACATAATATTGTCCAACACTTTTGATAAAGATACAGGACAAGAGGAATCACACTAATCAGAACATGCAATGGATTGGGGTGGAAAACAGAGAAGAGGATGGGAAGAAAATTAACATAGTCACTACATGTAGAGGTAAGAAAAGACAAGATGTGGCCAAGATAGATCAAGACTAGTACCAGTGAGTCAATAAGAATACAACGCATGAACATAAGTTTGATGCGTGCAAAGAGAAATAGATATTCAAAGAGGCTAGGGAGGAGATGTTGAAAGAAAATATTGCGTCTACTTCAGGGACAAAACTAGAAGATGAGATACCAGTGTATGGCATGCCTTCATTATTTTATCATACCAATCAAGAGCATTCTTCAAGCCAAGTAAGTAACTTAAGAAAAATTTTGGGTTCATGTGTAAAATTGTTGAATGATAAAAATTCCTTACAAGTAGTGCATAATTTGTTATAAAACTGTAATTTTGGGCAAGAAGGGGTAAAAAGAGTAAATCAGGTCTGTAAGAAGAGAAGAACCAGCAAGGAATTCATATTGACTGCCAACATAGGAGATTTAAATAGGGGGAATATCATACTAGACTTAGGTTCTAAAGTCAATGTTTTGCTAAAGAAGACTTGGGAAGCTATGGGAGAACCTCAACTGGGGTATTCACCTATTCAGTTGAAGTTGGAAAATCAGCACAGAGTGGTGCCAATTGTTAGGTTAAATAGAACTCGAGTAGATCTATATGGTGTGTGCACCATGGAATACTTTGAAGTCATTGAAATAGTGGACAACACTTCACCATATCCAACATTATTGGGTCTAGATTGGGATTTTGATAACCAGGATATTATCAACTTGAAGACAATAAAGATGATTTTTGAATCAAGAGAATACATAGTTATTGTGCCATTGGATCCCTCGGAAGGAGGAAGGCATGTGGAACCTGTGACAAAAAATATTCTTACAGAAGATGTAAATCAGTTATACAGAACAACTGCACGTGAAGAGGATTATATCAACCTAAATACAGATGGAATGCTTAGTTGGAGGAGTATTAGTTCTTGATCTTCAGGCTCTGACATAGGACTGGAAAACTAGAAGAAACCACTACATGAATTATCTACTAGAAGATGTTCCAGAATGATGAATGCGTTGAGATGGGTTGGTACAAAGGTAATTGAACCTCATACTTTTTATGGATTGAATGATTTAAAATAAATTTTAATGAAGTTTGAGGTAGAGGTTATGGAAAGTCAAAGATTACCAACATTATATATTACTTTAAAATCTACACCTGCAAGATGGTGGGGTACACACAAGGAAAAGATCAACAATTGGTTTCAATGCAAAATGTTATTACACATCAAATTCGACGCAGAACAAGAGCATAGATATCAGGCTAAATATGAGGGATTTTCACAAGCTTAGGAACATGTATATAAGTGCATATTTAAATGGATATTAGTGCCACCAAAATAATAGACACACCATTTCATTCACACACTTGAAGGAATTCCAAAGAACTGGTACACAGAACAGGAACATCATGAAGAAACTGCTAACCAGGAAGAGATACAACAAAAATTCATAGTTACATTTTCCTTTGAGCATGACAGTCCAGAGATCGATAAAACACTGAAAGTGGTAAGAGATAGGAAATTTGAAGAACCAAAATTTGAAACAATCCCAACATATCAGAAGCAGGCTAGACAAACAGTTAACAAATTGCTACATTTTTACCACGTCGTAGAAGAAGAAGATCCAACAGAAGATAATTTGTGTACTATACAAATCCCAGAAGTGGAAGGTGAAAGGGAAGTAGAAGGTCCCAAACTAGATTCAGAAGATTATGGTGCACCATTAAATATCAAGAAGGTAAACAACAAAACTACAAAAAACCCAAAGATCACAAGTATCGGGGATTATTTAGATAATCTGACAGTAGAAAGGATCACACAATTATTGCGTGAATACAGTGACTTATTCCCAATGACATTCTCAGAGATGAAGGGATTAGCAAGTGAGCTAGGAGAGATGAAGATCCCTTTGAAGCCAGAAGCAAGAACTGTCAAATAGAGACCTTACCAATTGAATCCAATATACAAAGAGAAGGCGAAGGAATAAATTGACAAGATGCTAGAAGTTGGTGTCATAGAACCTGTAGAAGAGTCAGAATGGATCAGTCCTATGGTAGTGCGGGAAAAGAAGCAAGGAGGGATTATTATTTGTGTAGATTTGAGAAAATTGAATGATGCTTCCCTACATGATCATTTTCCTACCCCATTTACAGATGAAGTTTTGGAGAATGTAGGAGGTCAATAAGCTTACTCTTTTACAGATGGATTCTAAGGATATCATCATATTAGGATAGCACCAGAGAACAGGCATAAGAAAAAAATTTCTACATTGTGGGGATCGTTTCAGTACATAGTTATGCCATTTGGATTGAAGAATGCACCAACCATTTTTTCAAGGATATTAGTAGCATCTTTTAAGAACTTCATTCATAAGTTTTTAGAAATTTATTTGGATGATTGGAAAGTATTCAGTTTATTGAAGGATCATGTTGAAGTATTAAGACTGATGTTGGACATATGCAGACAATTTCATATATCATTGAACATTAAGAAATGTATTTTTAGTGCACCTTTTGGTATTTTGTTAGGGCATGTGGTGTGTAAACAGGGTCTACTGGTTGATCCTACTAAAATTATTGTCATAGTTAACTTACCACCAACAAAGTCAGTGCACCAGTTGAAGAGTACATTGGGCCATATAGGATATTACAGGAAGTTCATATGAGGATATGCATGAATTACTGTGCCAATGGAGAAGTTGTTGAAGGAAGACACTAACTATCAGTGGAATGAGGAATGCTAGAAAAGTTTGGATATTTTGAAGGAGAAGATGGTTATTGCGTCGATTCTAGTATTTCCAAATTGGGAGAAATAATTTCATGTGCATGAGGATGCATATGCAATAGCATTAGGAGCAATATTAAACCAACCAGGAGAAGGTGATATAGATCACCCTATATTTTTTTCCAGCAAAACGTTATCAGATTCAGGACATAACTATAACACTACAAAAAGGGAAGGATTAATTATGGTGTATGCTTTGTAGAAATACATACATTATTTGTTAGGGAAACATTTCAAGATGTTTACAGATCATTTTTATTTAAGATATTTAGTCAATAAGACAAGGTTAGGGGGAAGGATATGCAGATGGCTACTTTTTTTCCCAAGAATTTGACTTTGAAGTTGTGGTGAATCCCGGAAGATTGAATGCAATATTAGTTCACTTATCCAGGATAACTACTGGAGAAGAACCCACTAACTTGGAAGACAACTTTCCACATTCACAATTTTTTTCAGTATAGATAGTCGGTGAATATTTTGCTGACATTATTGAGTTTTTGAGTACAGGATTTGCACCAAGAGAATTTACTACTGCGCAAAAGAAAAATTTGGTGGTCAGAGTTGCATATTATCAGTTCATTGCAGGTCATTAATACAAACTTGGAGAAGATAACATCTTAAGGAGATGTGTGATGGAGAATGAAAGGCCTATAATCTTAGTAGAGGCGCATGAAGGGATTGTTGGAGGACACTAAGTAGGGAAATATATCTCGTAGAAGGTATTGCATGCAGGCTTATGGTGGCCAATAGTTCACAAGGATTCAAAGGAATATTGGCAGAAGTGCAATGTTTTTCAAAGAGTTGGGAAACCATCCAAGAGGGTTGAAATGCCATTGAGACCTCAAGTAACTTTACAAGTGTTTGATAAATGGGAAATAGATTTTGTAGGTCTAATTAATCCACCATACAGAAGATCAGGATCCAGATATATTATTATGGTGACAGAATACTTAACCAGATGGGTTGAGGCAACACCAATAAAGGATTGCAGTGCAGAGACTACAACATGCTTTTTATTTGAACACGTAGTGACAAGGTTTGGATGTCTAAGAATATTGATGAGTGATCAGGGGACTCACTTCATTAACAATAAATTTGAGGCAATGCTTGAAGAGTTTAATATACATCACCAGAAGAGCACTCCTTATCACCCTCAAGCGAATGGAACAATTGAAGCCTTCAAAAAGATTTTGAAAAATACCTTGACAAAGATTTGTATTGTCAACATAGATGATTGGGATTTGAAGGTACCAATAGTACTTTGGTCTTATAGAACTACCTGCAAGGAGATAACAAGGCAAACACCCTTTAGATTGGTGTATGGATAGGAGAAATTAGTTCCCTTAGATTATTTGATACCAAGTCTGCGCATTACAGCAATTACAGATCTGACAGAAAGGGGCACAATGCAGGAAAGATTGGCTCAATTGATGGAATTAGAAGAAGACATAATCATAGAAGGTTTCCATCAAAGCATGGAATGGAAAACATATCAAGAATAAGAATTTTAAGGAAGGAGATATGGTTCTCCTCTATGAAAGTAAGTATTTGAAGAACCTAGGGAAGCTTAGAATGCATTGGCTAGGGACATATCAGATAAAGTGTGTCAAAGATGGAGGTGTTGTAAAACTACAAGAATTAGCAGGAAAGGAATTTCAAGGACTGGTGAATGGTAGTTGACTGAAAATGTATAGGGACAATCGACCTACTAACTCTCAATAGTTGTAGAGAATCAAGTAGACTTGTACATATTGTAAATAATAAGAGATAAAATAAGAAAAAGAAATAGAAAAGTAGAAAAATGAATAAAAAACCAAAAGAGATAGTTAGAGACTGTGCATAGCAGACATAAATACAGTGCGATGAGAAATGAAGATACTACTCACAAGAAAAAATGAATATAGAGAATAAGCATCGCACCGAAGAAAGGAAAACATAACGCGTAGGGAAATTGGAAAAATACCGAAAAAAGGAAAACGATGACCAGGAAACCGAAAAAGGATGAAAACATTAATAACCACGACTATAAAAAGGGAAAAGCTCGAAAGAGTTCAACACTTAGAGATTTTTGAGAAAAAAAGAACTTAAGAGTTCAAGTAGATGGTAATTGAGCAATAGATATAGTACTTCACATGCGCAACAAGAAATATGGAACCTCCCAAATTTTGTGATCCCGGACAGTTCAAAAGGGTGACCTGATGGACGAGGAAGAAAAATGAAAGAATAGACGAACCAAAAAATATCGTGGAAGTGGAGGATGCTACAACTCCGGAGGCTGAATCCCTCAGTCCAACAAGGGTAAAAGAAGAAAAAATAGCCGTAGAATAAATGGAAGTGGATCAAAGCACAGGAAAATGAAAATAGGAAAACCTTGATGGCGGGTCAAACCCTAATTTAGAAAACTATGCAGGAGCGCAGGAGACGAAAAAATAGAGTGATGGGGGCCTAAAACAAGAAGTCGGTGTAGAAGAATTCCTAGTTGAAGGAATTACATTCCAACAGGAAACAGAGGGAGAAGAAGAATAAGAAGTTGAGACAAAACTTGCAAAATAAAACCCAGTCACATGCCAGAAAATGAAAACACCAGGCATGGATATCACGCTACCTCACATCCCAGACTTCGTAATTATAGTTGAGGAGATGCCAGGAAAAGTAGAAAAATTAAATTATGGCGTAACGAAAACAACGAAGTTTCCTGAACTTGTGAAGGAAATCTATTTAGAGAACAAGGAGGAGTCAGTACCCTCAGGAAATCCAATTTTGGAGACCGTGCAGTTGATCACAAGAGTAAATAATTCAAGCATTATGAATTTGTTTGAAATACCGCATTTCTGGTGTGGTAAGGACGTGGGAAACTATGTGAAAAAATTGTTGGCAAGGGTACATGAAGGTATCATGTGGATGGATATGACGGTCCATATAAACGTAGACCTCATAGAAAAAATCACAAGGTTACCAACCAGTGGTGTAAAACCAGAGGATTACTTGGAGAAAAAAGCAAGGGACAAGGAGATTTCATAAGAGGTCAAAGAATAGTTCGGGACAGATAGGGGAAACATGGGTATAGTGATAAAGTGTTAATTTTTCATACCCCAACCCAGTTTCAGTCTCATTGATTTTTCAGCCAATGTTTAATGCCCAAACCCAGTTTTATATCAACATATAAATACACAGTAGAAAATAAACTTCAGAACTGAAACATGAGGATTCTGAACATCGTTTTAAATGCAGAAATAAAATATCAGCAGCATGCTAAACTCAAAAAATTATAGACATAGGAATTTTGGTCTAACATCGACCCTGGAAAAACCCACAAGGGGAAAACCAGTGAGAGAGGGCTTTTTATTATTTATGGGCTTCTGAGAAATTCTTTTACAACATATTCATCTTTAGAAATTTATACAAACTTATCTAGACTTTTCCTGTAGCTTGCTCCTCGATTTCTGAACCAGAAATCCGTACCACTGTACGGCTATCACAACATTAATTGTTGTATGGACTGTCCTTGTTTTGCATGCCAAACTTATGCTAAGACTGTACAGAATTTTCCAACAGAACAATGCCTTGAAAAACGTGTGAATACCTTGAAAAATGCACCCAGAATTTATGACAGTACGACCCCTTGAATTATGTGCATGTCCGTACGAACTGTACGGATTTTCTTTGCCCAGAAAATCGTGCCCATCTCCTTCCTCGATTTCTGTGCCAATTAATGTTGTACGACAGCCTTTGAATGCATGCCAATACTCTCAGAAAACACAGTTGTTGTCCACCTCAATTTTTGTGCACATTTAATGTTGTACAGCCTCTAGAAATCCGTATCATACGACTTGTTCTTCCTTGTTGTCTGCTGCCTCAAAATTTGTGCCTGCTATTTGCTTTAGGATGTGTGCTCTCCTTCTGCAAATGTTATCTCTCTTCTCAAGCTCGACCTCTCTCTTGCTCTCTCAACGAGAATGCATGAATAACTCATGAATGGGTGTGCCCCTTACCCTAATCGGCCTCATGAG
>SNQJ01S0153603.1:9992-32727 GCA_010110895.2 Picea sitchensis | reverse complement strand
CGTGATCTGCTACAATCTTTGACAGATTTGAGCTATTTTCAAAAATCTTTAAACGATTCAGCCTTCTTCTTGAATCTTTAACGAATTGAAGCGAAATCTTCAAGTTCTTTAAACTTATTTCGTTCTGCAGCTCTTCAGCGTCAATCTTTGACGGTTCTTTGAGAAAATTGTGCAGGTTTCTTCTTCTGCGTTCTCTGCTTCCTCCGCTAGCTTCTCACAACGATCTTTAAAGAGTATTGCAGACAGCTTTCCAAACCTTATGAAAAGTCTGTGACGCGTGCTCTCAAGATCCGTGAGGCTCTACGCTGTGAGGATCGAGTTGCTCTCCCGACTGTGTGAAGAGACTTCCTGCTGAAGCTCTGATACCATGATAAATTGTGAACGACAGAGAAAAGCAGAGAAAAAAGGAATAGTATATTCAAATGTATAAAGAAGTACAGAACATAACTGAAGAGATAATTAAAATGTAAGATGGTTGAGCTATATATGCTCAAGCAAGACAAAAATAGAAAGTACAACTGTCCAGTACAGCTGGCAGTGTACGATCATACTGTTGAGGGTACAATATATTTAACACAAGCAACTTTCCTATTCGTCTTGTCAACCTTTACTTCTCCTATTTCTTTTTGAATCACTAGAGACTTTTTTAGAATGGTGAAAGGAAACGAAAGTGCAAATCCTATTCCTACACTAATAATCTATGAGAGAAGATTAAAAGAATAGTTGCAAATAAATGAAACAAACAATGAACCATTAATCATTAAATCGAAAACTATTCCAAACAAATGAAATAAATATCCAACCATTAACAATGTGATTTAGTGAGAAAACTTTTTGAGGAGAAACAAATGAAATAAACAACAAACCAAACCATTGGTAATGTGATTTAAAGAGAAAAAACTCCACATTCTAAAGCACACTCAATGTATTATTTAGCAACTAAATTCTTACAATATATAGGTTTTATGGTCTCTTGTTCAACAATAATATAAGGACTATGGAGAAATTTAGGTATCCTCCTATTGGAAATAATACTTACATTACTAATTAGTTGGAGTGTTTGAGTTTGTTGAGAGATTCTCTCAACAAATGTGTCCAAGTTAAGAATAAGTTGGATCTTAAAAAAAATCCTAAATGCATTTATATTGTGTGTATTCATAATGAAAAATAAGTTTTGTGTGCAATTTGCTTTTCTAAGTTCTTATCATAGCAAAGTGTTATGGGCTTAACTCCCTTATGGGAGAGCCCAAGAAGATGAGAGTAGAATGGATTCTTGTGTGAGTTGTAATTGTGCGATAGATCTGATGTCATGAAGAGAAGCCCAACAACTGTGAAGCTATAAGAAAAGGAGCCATGATTTAGTATTTAATATTTGAATCGTGAATCGATTGAAGAAGAATCAAGTTATATGTACTCACCTGCAACAAATTTAAGAGCCCTCGTCCAAGGATAATTCTTCGAGGTAGAAGGTCGATGTAGCTGCCAATTAGATTTATAGCTGCCGCGTGAAAGGAAAAACAAGAAAAACTGAGGAATTCATTGAAAGAAAGAGGTGAAGAAATCCTTGTATATCTAGCTGATGAATGAGTCTATTCCAACATCCTGTGGGCCATCGCTTCCACATTCGTTCAGAAGCAACAATACAAATAAAAAATCATGTGTTCAATTTTTATGAGATGGAATTAGAGTAGTCCCAGATTCAAATTCAACGCTAGATATTCGATCCTTGGCGGCCAATCTTCATTTCTTTCATCATCAACATCATCGAAATATGCAACAACCGGTACAAGTGAATTTTCATTTTTTTTCATTTTTAATTGGAAAAAATGCAGTCCTTTATATGATTCGATGGTGCCCTCGGTATGATTCGACGGTGCACTCAGAAACAAAATTCCGTAGTGGTACTTCTTCTTATCATACCTTCCTTAGTCTAGTTTGATTCAATGGGACAACAGTAGCAACAGTGATGCAAAATCAACAACAATAGTAATTAGTGGCATATATTTTCTTAATTAATGTAATCAGTGTATGTTTGAAGTAGTATTTGTGTTTTTTAAAATCATACTATGTAGAACCAACTATAGGACATGGTAAACATAATTTAATATGTTGTGGGGAAGCCCCAAAATTTCCACAAGTTGGTCACTAGTTTGGTTATGTTTACAGTGTGTTATAAAATTGATGGGTCTTATTCTTCTTCGGGCTTCAAGAGCATCCATTACATGTTACTTTTTATGATATCCTCATGTGTTAGACGAGTGAAGTTGTATGATCAAATTTTGAACACATTTTGTATCGAGACCACCTTCTTAGAAACTGACGGATAGCCGAAAGCGAAATTTCCAACAGATGGTGGTAGGTCCATAGAGTGGTTTATTACTTAACAACTTTTATCACAGAAGCCCCGATGAGCCAAATTTGTCAATATTGTTGATCTTGCAAGTCCGTTAATGATGGTCAGAGGCGTTTATGTTTTAAATGAATGAAATGGGAAGCTCAAGAGTGTGAAGAAAAGAAGAGCGAAAACCAAGAAGTTCAGAGTGAGTGTAAGTGTTGAGGAAGACCAGTCAGACTATGTGACTTATATAAATGTAGTTTGTATCATAAGTTTTGTAAAGAGTGTTATGTAATTGTGATAAATGTTTTTATGAGTGTAATGGAAGCATTAAGGGAGGGTATTGGAAATCATACTTACATTAGTAATTAGTTGGAGTCTGTTTGAGTTTGTTGAGAGATTCTCTCAACAAACGTGTCTAGATTAAGAATAAGTTGGATCTGAAAACAAATCCATAAATGTATTTATATTGTGTGTATTCATAATGAAAAATATGTTTTGTGTGCAATTTTCTTTTCTAAGTCCTCCAACCCTAGTACTAAATAATATAACCATAAAACATTTATAATTTTACAATTGTACATGTTGAAAACCACTAAGAAGTGGTTATCCAATTGTTGTTTCATAGCATTCATTACTTGCTAGTGCTATGTATTTACTTTCCACCCCTAGTATTCCCTACAATTGCTCTACATTAATTGTTTCCCACTACTTTGCATTTATTCCTTGGTATTTGTTAGCAATCATTACCTGCACCACTACAAGACTACAAGGTGTATGACACACTTGTTTAAACATTTTGCCACTTGTCACATACCTTGCAAGAGTAAAATGCATAAAATTGTGAGCTAATTGCTAGGGGCCATAAGACCCATACACTCACAACAACACTTGAATTTACTTGTGCTCAACAGTTTTTTCAATACATTTGCAACATCATGCAAAGTGTCAAATTTCTCTAGTATCACCTTTCCATCCTCTTCCATGTCCCTAACAAAATGGTATTGTATATCTATATGTTTTGTATTTGCATGAAAGGTTGGGTTCTTCGACAAATGGCAATGTTACTATCACATTGAATTGTAATAGATTTCTAACTTAGCACTAATTTTGAACACATTTGTATAAGCCAAATGGCCTCCTTACATGCATGGGATGCTGCCATATATTATTATTTCTCATTCAATTTAATGTTCAGCCAAACAATAAAAAAACTTATCCACTCATAGATATCCTTCTATATACATCCACTGCCCAATCAAAATCCTCATAACCATGTACATCCACTAAGTATGGGTACCATGAAACATCAATATGACATAAAACAAAATATTCAGAAGTGCAATGCAAATACCTCAAGAACCTCTTCATTGCAACTCAATTTTGATGTCCAATATTAACAATGAGTAAACATTTAATACTCACACTATTTGGGCAATGTCTATTCAAGTACAAACCATTTCACACATCAAGCTACCAGCTTCACTAGGATAAGGGACTTAAGTGATTTGTAAACTACCATGGATATTCCGCTCGAATAGTTTGCCACAAAATGTCTTGTAATATTTTGAAATTTTTTATTGTACAAGTTTATTTCCTTATATCTTAGATTTATTATCATGAGAGTATTGTTCAAATTTATAAAAATATCTGAAACACAAAAATGAAAGAACAAGCAAATGAACACACCATCAACACAAAATAACGCAAGATATATCCTATGAAACCTGATTTTCAGAAAACCCATCGAGAAGGTGAAGCCTATGCTCTGCTCTCTTTTCTTCAATTATGAAAGTGCAAATACAAATAAAGAGACACTCATTATGAAGTTACCTATAAAATTGTGGCCTAAATGGTTGCTACATAATCTTATCCATCCTCTGATTCTATCAAATCTCACTCCTATATGCTCTCCTCAACTATGGAAGAAGTACAATGCTAAAAAAAGGAAACCCCCTCTCCTCGTAGCACACCAATATTTAACATAGTCTATAGTTGTCTAGAGTTAAGTCTTTTACATGCCCCAAACCTCAATTACTCTTAGGGTTTTGTACCTTCTATAATATTCTTGAAAATACATAGATGATTATGCCCACACCTAATTAATGGGTTTGACATGTTATCCACTTGGTACCATGGTGGTCAACAAGGTAGGTCAACTTGTAGGAGGCATAACATCTTCATACAAACACCTATTGAGATGATTTTCACATTGTTGAAAAGTCTATGTATGTAGAATTACAACAAGGGGATAGTACATATGATTCCAAAATTTTGACATCAAAATGTTTAATTTGATGCCTCAAAATGGATCAATAAGGTTTCGAACTGCAAATATCTAGACTAATAACTTCCACTAAAATGGGCCCTGCAAGTCAGTTGATATAATTATTCCACCCATAAACTACCAATATATATGAAAAAATTACATAATGGTCCATTTCGGATCAAGAAGGCATATCCTTCATCTCTCCAAGTGTTGTAAGACACTACTTAATTGAAAGTTTAGTTCCCACAAACATCCAAACACTCAATGTTCTATAACTAGCCATGCAAAAATATTGTAGCACATAGTTTACAAACTTACTTTCACTCAACCAAATCCTTTTATATACTCTCTATGTATCTTGATCTCCTTTCTTAAGATCATTTTACATCTCTCAAATCTTTCATATCAAATTATGTTGAAAGCTAAGACTTCAATTGACAAATTTCATCCTTATTGTTGCCAAAGAATAATATATCATCTACATATCCAGTGTTAAAAAGAGAATGAATCAAACTTTGGGTACCACATTCTAGGAGACTGTTTGATACCATATAAATACATTTTTTAACTTGTAAAATAGTGAATCTTTACCTTCAACATAGTTCTCTACGTGTGTCATATAAATCTCCTCCTTTAAGTCAGGGATAATTTTAAAGATTGAAATTTATCTTAGAATGTAGAAACCTTGGTGAATCTTACTAGTCCTTGATATGCAAATTATAAAATGTTTGGCGATAGTTTTGTAAAAATATTCAAATTTCTAAGTACTTTATATATTTTGTAGAAAATTCGGGCTATTTTTAAGGTAAAATAATTTTGTTCTATAGAATTTTGGCAAAGCACACTTTTAGAAAAAATGGAAATTAGCGAATCATTTTTTCGAAAAAAACATGGAAAATTAGCCCATGGACGATAGATAGCCCCTAAAATTTTCCCTTATTTAATTCAACATGTAGGAATGTTTTTTTTGCATCAATTTGTTCTATCTCTAAATCAAGGTCTATTGTTACACATAATAGGAGTCTAATATATTTTAACTTAGCAATTGGGAAAAATATATCACCATTGTTTGTCCCTTCAACCTAGAAATACCATTTTGCAACCAACCTTGCCTTGCACTTTTCATCATTGCCATCTAAACCAATCTTCTTTTTGAACACCCATTTACATCCAATAGGTTTCCATTCATCGTGAAATGGTAACAAGTCCCATGTATAATTATTTTTAAATTAAACAATTTATTCATCCATGGCCAATGTCCACGACTTCTTATCTTCCAACTCCATTGCCTCTTTAACAATTCTAGGCTTATCGGTGTTAGAAAATAAAGAAAATATACCTATGAAATAAAAATAACTAAAATTATTCCTATATGGTTGCCTTGTTTTCTAAGTAAACCTCCTTAAATTTTGAGGTGGAGTTTCTTTGAAACTCTCTAAACCCTCCTCATCATCAGGGCCATCGTGAACTTATTATTCATTTTTTAGTTCAACTTCCTCAGTATTGGGTCATAGCTTAGCCACTGACTTCTTCTCATCCTCTTCTAGTTACACCACTTTGGGAGAAGGCTTAACTTCTCTCAAATAAACATTCCTGCTATAAAAAAAAATTCCAACCATATGATCCCAAACATTGTACCCTTACACACCAATTCCATAGATAATGAAGATACATTTCATAGTCATGTTATCCTATTTCAATTGCTTCTCCTGAGGAATATAACGATATACTTCATAACAAAAAACATAAAGATATTGAAATGAGGGATTATTTTGTGTCTAACCTCTATAGGGGTCTTATCCACAAAAGTTGATGTGGAAGACCCATTAATCAAGAAACATGTAATTTATAAACTACTTTTTCCCATAACTTCTTATCTAGGTTAGCTCCACTAAGCATACTCATAGCTCTCTCCATAAACATTCTAATCATCCATTCTAAAACTCCATTCTACTAAGCAGTATATGGAGTTGTATTATTCCTTTCAATTTCTTTCTCCTTATAAAACTTATCAAAATATAAAAAATAAAACTCACTCCCATTATCAGTCCTCAATACATTAATCTTCCAACTAGTTTGATTTTCCAAGAGAATAATAAGTTCTTAAACTGACTAAAAACCTCAGATTTGGTTATAATAAAACATACCCATGTACTTCTAGAATAATAGCCAATGAACAATACATATTACAAATCCTTAGAAATCAAAGAAACTTTAACGAGACCAAATACATACATAGAATAAAATAAACTCAACAAGCTGGGATATTTATGAACACTAGAATAAAATTGAACACAGTTCTATTTTCCATATATGCAATGATCACAAAAATCAAATTCAAGGGAAAAATAATCAATCGATAGACAATTTATTTTTGCATATCCCATAGGTCCTTCTCACCTATATGGCCCAATATTTGGTTCCATAACATTGTCTTCTCTATAGGTAACTTGATTTATGAAGAAATAACTTGTTTAGGAATTTCTAATTATGAAGGCGTAGATCATATAGATCTCTCCACTGCAAAAATTGAATAACTGTTATACTCAATAGTGTCTGTATCAAGATGGAAAAAATTACCCACATAAATACCCTTAGTGAGTTTCATAGCTCCTCTGACCATATTACACCCTTTGTCAAAGAAAATAACTTGCACACCTACATCATTAAGTGTGCTTATTGATATTAGGTTTCATGCAAGACTTGAGATGCACAAAACTATAGTGGTATCCTTTAATTTTACCTAAAGGAATCTAATAAAGGCTCTACCCTAGAAAACTATATTAGGATGAGATTCATCACCAAGTTATACCATCCCACCATCATATTTCTCATACACTAAGGACTAGTGCTATTGGGAAATCATATAGAATAAACCTCCAAAGTGTATCAACCATGCACTCTAGCCTGCACAGGTTTCCAAAGCTGCAACAAAGGAATATTCACCAGCCTATTCATAATATTCATTGGACTCATCATCATAATAATTATTTTCCTTGTTCTTCTACTTCTTATCTTTCTTTCAGTCCCTTCTTAAATTCCTAACCTTGCCACAATTCCAATGTTTTGCATTGGACTTTCTAGAAAACTTATGTCGCCCATGGTATTTGGATATGAACTTTACTTTATTATTTCCTTTTTCTTCAATATTACATGAAAAAACAATGAGGCCTCATTAATGGATTCATAATCTTTCCACCTCACCTCCTCTGAGAGTAAAGAAACAACAAACTCATCAAGTACAAATGTTTTTATTATAGTGCTTCCAATGGAAATTATTAGGTTGTCCCATGAATATGGAAAATAATACAAAAGCATCATACAAAAATACTCTTCATACGTATTCACTTCAACCAATATCAATTGGGTCACAATAATATTAAATGTATTTAGGTGCTTGGATAAAAAGAACACCATTACCCATTCTCAAGGAAAACAACTTTTTTCACAGAAAACGTTTATAAACCAAGTATTTATCATGATACAAATACATCAAATTATTCTAAATAGTTCTACATTTATTTCTTTAGAAACTTTCAATAATACCAGATTCACCAAGAAAATCTCGATAAGGCTTCTCCCCTTTCTCTCCAACACCACCCACTCTTCACCTTTCATACTAGTGGGTTTGTTTCTAGATACTATAACCCATAGATATCAATCTATGAGAATATCCTCCATCTTGAGCTTCCAAAACTCAATGTTAGTGCCATTAAATTTATCCATTTCTAATCTATATGTTCTCTCCATTTCCTTGCAAGAAGATTTCCTTCTGCCCAATTTTCCACTGAAATCAAGATTATATAAAAAACACTTGTCCCTGACATATTGGATCCGAGGTGATTATGATCCAGAATATATTTGCAGAATGAAATGAATACAAATTATTATCAAAATATGTTTAACACAGAATAACAGATATACAGTAAAACTGGTTTCTATTCAATAAGGAAATAAGCTGAAACTGTAAAATGCAACAAAAACAAGATTGCTAGAATGGTGACGACTTATCCTTGAGAAGAGATGTGTCGGTTGTGCGCATTTGAAAGAAGATCATTACAATGAGTCTTTGAAGGCATTTTTACAATAAACAGGGATTTCAAAAACCCTAGACATACAAAAAACCTAAACCTAGGAAATGAAGCGCCAAAAGTCATGTGGGCCCTGTTTGGGTAAGTTAGTACATCAACTTCCCTAGGTCGTAACTTTTGCATACGATCTTTGATTTAGCCGCACAATAGCCCATTGGAAAGGTATATTCTAGGAATACACATTTTTCTACTATCTATCAAAGGTCATTTTGACTGTGGCGAGTGCTAAAAAATGTCGTTTGGGGCCTCAAAACATCCCCACAAGTCAGTAATCCAAAAAATAGGGGAAAAACTGCCAAAATGAGCCAGTTGGAATAGGCGGGAGGCCACCTACATCCATTTGGATCATATTAAGATATTATACTAAATTAAAGAAAGAATATATGTGAATTATGTTTCCTATACTAATCTATGATAAACAATTATGTAGAAACTTAAAACATAATAGTTTCAAAAAAATGAAATAAACAAGAAACCATTAACAACATATTTTCATTGGGAAAACCCATCCAAGAGATTAAAAAAACACTCAATTTATTATTCTGCAACTAAATAGTTACAATATAGAGCCTTTGGCTCTAAACAAGAGTGTTCATCACTAGCATAGAGATTTTGGAGAAATATCAATAACATAACAATAACTTAAAACTTGAACTATTTTATTTCAACCCTAGCACTAAATAAATAGGGATAATGATACCATAAACCATTTATGGTTTTTCAATTCTACATGCTGAAAACCATGAATAATTAATTGGCCAACTTGTTTTTCATAACTTTTATATCCTACTAGTGTGCTACATTTATTCCCTGCCACTCATCATCATCCATTCGATACTTGTCCTCTTCATTTATTACCTGCCACTACTCTACATTTATTCTCTCTCACTACTCTGCATTAAATCCCTGCTACTACTCAACAATCATTACGGTGGAAATTCTTCATCAAATGGTCCTCTCCACATCCCCGACATTGAATAGGCTCTCTACACCTCTTTTCCACTATCATATTTGGTTGATTTTTATGAAATTTGTTTGGATAAGAATAAAGGTAGCGATGAAGAAGAAGTTCCTAAGAACAAAAATAAAAATAAAAAGGGAGACAAGAGAAAGAATAAAAATAACTTCTTCAATAAAAGTTTCTACTGAAAGGAAGAACTCTTCATGAGACGAGGATGATGATAGTGACAATGATTCAGAAAGAGTACTCTTCATGGTAGTAGAAGATGATGAAGAATATTCCAAAGATTTTGAAGAAGAAGGTGAAGTCGATCTTAGAGTAGAATTAATCAGTTCCTTAGAATAAGTAGGGAAATAAAGAAAGAAAATCTAGTCACTCAAGCTAGAGTTAAAGAATAAATAAGTATCTCATAATTCCAACTCAGAATAAATCAAGTAGATACTCACAAATTTAAATATCCAGGTAGAAGAATACAAAATGATTGAAGAAACACTCAAAAAATAGTTAGAAAATAAAGAGTAGATGATTGAAATCTTCAAATTAGAAATAATTACCCTAAGAAAAGACCTCCAGAAGAAAGAAATGCAACAGAATAACACAAAAATATTGGATGAGATCATCAGTAGTGAAAGGCCATACTATGACAGGTTCGGGCTAGGATACATCCAAATGTAGACTGAGGAAGGATCAATCTCCAAGAAAACAAAACATTAGGCAGAACAAAGGAACTATGCAAAAATATTCAGAGGTACTCAATAAGAAAATCATAGAGGAACTGGACCACCTAGAATATTTAGAACACAGAACCGACAATCAATAACATCTCAAGAAGAAAAAGACTTCAAAAGATCAACACCATTTAGATTATCTCCTATATCTAGGTATCAAACTCTTTTTCGTGGTTTATGCTATTATTGTAACAATTTTGGTCACAAGGATGCAAATTGTAGAGCCTATGCAAAGAATAGAAGCATATATGAAATATATTCAAACAATAGTTATCCTAGAAAGTTACATGAATCACAAAACATAAATCACAATAGTTTTAGTTCACTAAGTAATGAAATAGAGTGATACAAATGAAACAAATTTGGACACATGGCCAAATATTGTAGATTGACTATTCCTCCAAAGGAACCAAATAATAATAGCAACAATCATAAACAGGAGCCACAAAGGATATATGGAGAAGAAATTAGGATCTGTTCAACACTGAATAATGCTCAATTTCTCTACAAGCGTCACCCAAGAAAAGTGGGTGGTATGTTGACAATGATTGTTCGAAGCATAATTCTAATGATAGGAATAGGTTTTTGACTCTAAAGAAGAAACAAGATGGATCAATTTCATTTGGAAATGATAATGCAACCAAAATAATAGGTAGAGGCACAATAAATCTTGGGAGCAAAGAACGCCAAGGAATAAAATATTATGTTGGTCGAAGATATGAACCACAATATTATTAGTGTCAGTCAAATATGTGATCAAGGAAATAATTTTTTTTTCGACTCAGAAAAATTCAAGATAAGAAAACAAGGGTCGGGAAAATTGGTGGCTACAAATAGAAGAACCCTAAACAACATATATGTCCTAAATGAGATTGGAAGGGAAAAATGTTTTTCAGGAAAGGAAAATGAAAGTTGGCTCTAGAATAAAGGGATGGGTCACATAAAATTTGATAACCTTGTGAAAATCAACAGAAAGGAGGGAGTGAAAGAAATTCCTGAGACCTCAAAGCCAACAAATACTTTATGTGAACATTGTGTACAAGGAAAGTAAACCAGGACCAAGTTCAAATCAAAAGAGTACCCCATGAAAAAGCCATTAGATATTGTACACACTAATCTATGTAGACCTACAATAACAAAGGGATCAAATGGCTAATAGTAATTTATGCTACTAGTTGATGACTACACAAGAATGACTACAATTTTCTTTCTCAAGAAGAAGTCAGAGGCATTTGAACACTTCAAGAGATCGACTTGAAAATCAAGTGTTTGAGATAAAACAATGGAGGAGAGTTTACATCAAAGGAATTCATGGATTTTTGTGGGGAACATGGAATAAAGAGAAAGTTCTTGGCAGCCATGACAGCTTAGAAAAATGGATTGGTCGAAAGGAAGAACAAAATAGTACAGGAAATGGCCAGAACCATGTTGAAAGATTCCAACTTGAGTGACATCTTTTGGGCACAAACAATTCATACAATAGTTCACATACTAAAAACAAGAATTATCAAAAGTAACAATAATAAGACTCCCTACGAGTTATGGAAAGGAAGACTAGAAAATGAGAATCATTTCAGAGTATTTGAAAGAAAATGCTATATCAAAAGAGAAGATAGAAGTCTTGGAAAATTTGACTCCCGAGATGACAAAGGAATACTAGTTGGGTATTCATGAAAAATAAAATCATATAAATGCTTCAGTCCAAGACTCAACATAATCATGGAAAGCATCATTATAATGATTGATGAAAAATATGTATGAGAGGACAAAGAAGGAAGCAAAGACTTAGAAGAGGAAGATAATGAGGAAGATATAAAAGAAGAAGAAGTAGAATAAGAAGAGGCACCAGAAGCATAACATGAGGAAGATGAGCTACATATACCTCCTAAGAGACCTAGCCAATGAGTACAGAAAAATCATCCACCAGAACATATTATTGGGAATAAAAATGTAGGAGTTGAAACCCGAAGATGCATAATTTCACCAGAACAACAAAACCTATCTTTGTTATCTATAGTTGAAACAAGAATTTTTCAATATTCCATCAAGGATGAACATTGGATCAAGGCTATGGATGAAGAATTGGATCAGATAGAAAATACTGACACATGGGAACTGGTTCCAAGGCTGAAGAACAAAATGTGATTGGTACAAAGTGGGTTTTCCAAAATAAATTGAATGAGGATATATAGGTAACCTTAAACAAAGAAAGGTTAGTATGCAAAGGATACACCCAGGTTGAGGGAATAGACTTTGAAGAATGTTTTTCCCCATTTGTAATAATGGAAGCATTGGGATTAGTCTTATCTTATGCATGTTCGAAGAATATCAAGGTATATCAGATGGATGTGAAATCAACCTTCCTAAATGGAGAGTTAGAAGAAGAAGTTTACATCGAGCACGCAGAAGGATTTTAGCTGTCAGAAAGGGAAGATTATTTTTACATGTTGAAGAAAGCATTGTATGGTCTCAAGAAATCCCCAAGAGCATGGTACTCAAGGTTGGAAAAGTATTTACAGTAGAAAGGGTTCAAGAAAGGAAACACAGACAATAATCTCTACATAAGGCATATCAAGATAACATATTAATAATTGAAGTTTATGTTGATGACATTATTTTTGGAATAAATGATGATAGGATGAGTCAGAAGTTTGCTAAAGACATGAAAAATGAGTTTGAAATGTCTTTTCTTGGTTATTTGAATTTCCTTTTGGGAATTCATATATATCGGCATGCTATAGGTATATTTATTTCACAGGCCAAGTATATCAAAGAGATGATAAAAAGGTTTGGAATGGAATATTGTAAGCTCATAAGTACTCCTATGCAAACCAATTGCAAGTTGAGAAAAGAAGATGAATCCAAGGATGCAGATCAGAGACTCTGCAGGTCAATGATTGGCACCTTACTCTATCTAATGTCATCAAGATCAGATGTAATGCAATCAGTTGGAAAGTTAGCAATATTTCAAGCAATACCAAAGGAAACACATGTTATGGAAATAAAGAGAATATTCAGATATCTCAAAGCAACATAAGACTATGGGTTATAGTATCCAAAAGGAAATGAACTATCTCTAGTTACTTATACAAATGAATATTGGGATAGAAGCATTGATGATAGAAGAAGTACAAGTGGAGCAACTTTCTATTTGGGCGAGTGTCTTGTATCATGGTTAAGTAAGAAACACTCATCAATATATTTTTCTACAACAAAAGAAGAATATAATGTAGCAACAACATGTTGTGCTCAGGTCCTCTCGATGAAATAAACTTTGTAGGATATACAAGTGGACTATGTTGATCTCATTCTAATATTATGTCATAACACTAGTGCTATATGTTGATATTATGGTAGCAACAAGAGGTATTTACCTCCACGTGTAAACCTGATGAGAATAGAATATTCCAGGAAGCAATAAGAAACCCTAATTAGTTGGATAATAACCATAGAAGACAAGTCAGCTCAAGAGGATAATTTGTATTAGGTTATTAGCCTTCAAGAGAATAAGTAAGCTAAAGGAAATATTATATACTAAGTAAATAGGCACCCAGAATGAGAAGTTGGCCTAGGCAGTTTGCCAGTTTTAGTATAAATACAGGAGGCCAATCTTCATTCTGTTAGGCATTCTTAGAACGGTAGAAGAAACACTTATGCACATTGCAGTTGTCTAGTTTGTGTGCAAGTTTGGATGAGAGTTGTCGTTGCAGCTGTTGCAGCTATCATATTTCAGTTTTGGCCTAGACTCTCTCTTGGTTATGGTTTGGGCTCTCTGATCAGGTCCTATTACTCCTATTTGGTGTGCTATCCTTGGAGAGAGGTGCACTATATTTTTTGGCTATATAGCCTAGGGTTTTTATTCTGGAATGATTCTCTGTCAAGGTTAAGGTGCTCGGTGGTGGCTTAGGCATATGGTTGGGTGAAAATAGTGAGTTAAACGATCACATCCATTATATTCTAATAGGTTATAGTCCCACACCTCCTTCATTCAGTCTAACCACTGGAAGGGAGCATAGCCATAAGGATACTAAGCTCATTAAAGAAATGTCACTGGGGTTTGTAGTAGGAGCAGTTACTAAAGCACTGTTGCTAGGGTTACTAACAGGTGCATTTGTAGAAACCCTAATCCTCTCATTAAGGTACCTTAAGTGAAGGGATTGACCTAATTTTCGGATATAATAGTGTGCCCTATCCTAGCACATATCCTGGTACTGTCAATAATCTAAGACATCAAGGTTGAGTTTTTGGTCAAATCTAGGGTTGACCAAGTCAAGGAAACCATGACTCACTCTATGAAGTCAGAAAACAAGTTATATGGGGATTCTAACTTCAGAGCATAGAAGACAAGGATTTATGTGATCCTTTCCAATAATAAAGTGTTGAATATCGTGAAAGGAAAGATTGTGGAACCAGAGCTTTAAGAAGGAAAAGAGAAGGAACCGCAGAATGTTGCAGTTATGGAGAAGTTCAAAGACAATGACATCAATGTCATGAGTATCATAGTGGATTCTATAAAAGACCACCTGATACCCTACATCTCCCAACTTGATTCGTCTAATAATATGTATGATTCCCTAACAAACCTCTTCTCAGTCAGAAACATTGAACAAGTAACGAGTCTAAAGAATGAGATCCATGACATGAAGATGAATGATGATGACAACATAATATCATACTTTGTGAGAATATCTCAGTTAACAGATCAACTACAAGATATTGAAGAGATCATTTCAGAGAAGGAATTGGTAAACGTGGTACTCAATGGTCTTCCCAAGACATGGGATGCATTTTTCACAAGCATGAACACAAGGAAGGAGTATCTTACATTTGAAGAACTTTGGACTTGCTGTGCACAAGAATAATCAAGGATTAGTGAAAAAGATAAACCCCAAAATAAGTACGATGATCAAGCCTTCACAACAAGGTTCAAGGATTTCACGAATAAAAATAATTTTGGCTCGAGGAAGAAACCAAATCAAGAGAAAGATATGCCAAGAATACAATGCTTCAATTTTCGAAAGTATGGTCACTACAAGAATCATTGTCCTGAGTTAAACAAAAGGAAGGAATCACACAAAGAATCAATTGTCAAAGAAAGGGAACCCTCAAAGAAAATCCAAGCAAGACAAAACATACTTCTTCTTCTAAGACAAGGTAACAATACTCTTCATATTTCTTGTACATACCATGTTTTCCATGCATATCTTGCATATATGGAATATCAACAAAATAAGGACTTGCTATCACAATGACTACAAGTCAGGAAATAGACATGAAAGGATGAATTACATCAAAAACCCCCGACAACAACTCATGTGGAATCTATTACATAAGTAACAACTGCAAGATAAGCCAAAATCATAATCAATCTTGAAGAAACCTAGAAGAAGTAAAGACAAAAAGAAGTCAACAATCAAGAGGAAATTGGAAAACGATTTGTGACACTTTACAAAGGGCAATAAGGATGCAACTGGAAGCACAGACTCTCCTAAATGGACGGATCCGATTATATATTTCCAAAAGAAGAGAATGCATTAATACATGAAACAAGGATTAGGAGGGAGCTAATCCTATGATCCATTGAATATGATGGATTATATATCCATTGTAGCAACCATGAAAATAGATACATGTTCAGTTTGACTTTAGAAGAATCCTTCTTCGAAAAGAAGCCTTAAAGTATCTGTGGTTGTCCATCCACATCCATGATCCTCTGATGAAAGAAATAAGTGGAATATTTAGGGCATGTAATCTATATAAAACTCCATGGACCCAAGAGATAAAGAGAAACATAAGGAAGAACATGAAGATTCCAAGAAAGAAAGAAAAGCCAGAACAACCAGTCATTGTATCGAGAATCACAAGACTACCAGCCTGATATGAACTCACTAAAAGAAATCAAGCAGAGGAACTGGAAGTTGTGATGAAGAACAGTGTATGGAAGACTTGTGAATGAGATCATTGCAATATCTAGAAATAGAGGTTCTCCCAGATGGAGGGAGAAGACTATGATGATTGTTTGTTCCTGTAAACCAGACATACCTTTACATGAGCCATTATATTGGCCGCAATATCTATGGTTTGGAGTTTACATCAGATGAATGAAAAGATTGTACTCTAGAATAATTGAACAAAGAACGTATGCAGAACAAACTCAAGGATTTGAGGTATACTAGGAAGAGACTCTTGTATGGAGATGAAAGAAGGTTTTTGTATGGATTCAAACAACTTGGTGCAGAGCCTCCAATGCACAACACAAGCATGGTGAAAAACCTTCTATAACAAAGATACTGTATCAGAATGGTTACTCAGAACTCAAGGATGATGGATTTGCCAATCCATGATGAAGCTCTCATGACGACAGAAGAAGTATCACTTGGATATGTTCCAAGTTTGACCCTTGCCACGATGTTATGAGCTAGCAGGAAACAAAAGAGTTGAATTCAACTATGATGATCAGTGTTATAAGAAGCCTTCAGAAAACCAGTGTTCCAAAAAGATCAAAGTGCATTGAGATCAAGAATTACATTCTCCGTGATGAATTCTAGAAAGGAGAAGTGGTTCTCCAATATATATCTCCATAGATGAGAAGATAAGCAGAAATTTTGGTAAAGCCTTTGTTCAAGATGAAAGAGTTTGTGTACTCAAGCTGGAGCTCGTGGAGACGGATTCCTTAATGAAAAAGGAAGAGATGACTCCCAGGTTGCGAGGGAGCACTGATGTGTTATTGATTTATGGACAATCATTTTTAAGTTCAAAAAATGGTCCAGGATGAGCAGTTCCTTTCTAGTTCAGAAAGTGGTTTGAGATTTATAATGGACAATCATTTTTCAGTTCGAAAAATGGTCTAGATCAAGTGGCCATTTTCGTAATGAAAATGGTTCGATGGATTGTTGATGTACCATAGAAATCGATTACCCTTGTGGTTAACATAGGGAATGGTCTAGGACAATCTCTCTTATTGATGGTCACTCTCATTAGTTGTCATGAATACTGGTCTGCATCACCGGATAGTCATTCTTTCGAAGCTCACAATTGTGATAATTTTTGAGGAATGGTTTGTTTTGGAGGTTGGTGGAGGACAATCATTTCCTTAGGAAATGGTCTGGACAATCATTCCCTAGGGAATATTCATTCTCTTCAGGTTGTACTTTGTTTAGTGCTAGAAGAATGGCCCAGATATGTGAATGGTCCAGGTTCAACAATCATGGGTAGGTATTCCCTAGGGCAGACAAATTCTCTCCAGGTTGCACTTTGTTTAGTGTCGGAGGAATGGCCTGGATAGGGAATGGTCTAGGTTCAGAAATCATGAAAGTTATTCTTCCTTTCTTAAGAAGAATAGTCCAGATAGATCAACATTGATGTTTTAGCTTCTGAGGGTAGATGATCTTCTAGATATCACATATGTGAGTGGAATAATGGCCCAGATGATTCATTTTATATATCATAACAATGTTTTATGTGTAGGTTGATGATATGATTTTTATGGAGACTGTATGTCTCTAGAAAGTAGATTTATACTACTGTAGTGGATGTGTTCCACTAATTGTGACTATATATCACCGATCAAGTATCTTTGTGCTACTTGGTGTGGCAGTGTACCACTGGATTGTAGCTATGTACTACTATGGATAGACATATTTGTGTTCTATTGAATGACATTGTTTCAATCACCTTGAAGACTATCAATAGTGTTGGAAATGATTATCAACTAGATGGATGATCAATGGACAGAGATTCCCCAAATGAAAAATGGTCGAAGACATTTATTCTTCTAGGACATATGTTTGGATTAGAAGAATGGTTCTTATCTCACTCTGTGGAGTGACTGAATTATCTAGCATCATGTCTGATTACTTAGATGGAGTATGGTTTCAAGAGATGATGCAGATGATGACACTGATAGTGATGATGGTGCTCATGATCTAATCATGAGATAGTCTAGACGACTATGTTGATGCCACTAGGTGAATGGTATGTTTGTTCTCAAGACCATTACCTTCAATACCTCCCTATCTAGGAGGGAGTGTTGATGTTATGGTAGTTGCGGGAGGTATTTACCTCCACGTGTAAACCTAACGAGAATAGAATATTTTGGGAAGAAAGAAGAAACCCTAATTAATTGGCTAATAACCCTAGAAGACAAGTTGGCTCAAGACGATAATTTGTATTAGGTTATTAGCCTCCAAGAGAAGAATTTGGCTAAAGGAAATATTATATACTAAGTAATTAGACACCCAGAATCAGAAGTCAACCCAGGTAGTTTGCCAGTTTTAGTATAAATACAGGAGGCCATTCTTCATTCTGGCAGGAATTCTCATAACTGCTGAAGCAACACTTGTGTGCACTACAATTGGCTAGTTTGTGCGGAAGTTTGGAGGAGAGTTGTCGTTGCTACTGCTGTAGCTAGCAGATTTCGGTTTTAGCCTAGACTCTCTCTTGATTATGGTTTGGACTCTCTGATCAACTCTTGTTACTCCTATTTGGTGTGCTATCCTTAGAGAGAGGTGTGTTATCTTGTTTGGTTATTTAGCCTAGGGTTTGCTTCCGGAATGATTCTCTGTCAAGGTTAAGGTGCTTGGGGGTGGCTTCGGCCTATAGTTGGGTGACAATAGTGATATTGTCTATCTTTAAACGAGCACATCCATTACATTCTAACACTATCATCATCTCAAAGAATCCAGTGATGCATTCCAGGATGAAACACATTTTGATCAAGTATCACTTTCTACGGGAACAAGCTATAGAGAAGAACATCAAGCTATATTACATTGGGACAAAAGAGAAGATTGCATATGTCTTCACCAAACCTCTTCCGAGGGATAATTTTGAGTATCCTTGATAGATACTTGGAGATGTTTCTTCCCCTTAGTGAACTTCACATCATCAATCACAATAAGACAGGGGGAGAGAAGAAATAAATATGACAAGTCATGAAGACTTGGATCCAAGCAATTTTGAATTATTTTTTATTCAAATATTGCAGACAAGGGGAGCATCCCCAAGAAGAGTGGAGATAGGGGGAGCAACCCCAAGAATACTATAGACAGGGGGAGTAGCCCCAAGGAGAGATACCATTGATGTGGAAAGAAGCATCAGGAGAAACATCAATGTGGAGAGATGGTCACAGGGGGAGAATGAGTAATGGATTATGATTTTTTCCATCAATGCTGGTGTTTTCATCAATTCCAAAGGGGTGGATTGTTGGACAGCTGTTTTGGAAATTTGGTTTTCATTTATGTGAACCCTTGGAGCATTCAAGATACCCCAGAGTTGTGATCAAGATTGATGGTAAGTTAATTGTCATTGATGCCAACAAGAGTGGTTGATGTCAAAAAGTGTTGAGGTATTTCATCAGAGTGTTTCCATCAATGCCAAAGGGGGATATTGATTGTTGAAACATTGGTTTTCATTGATGTCAACCCTTGAAGAATTCAAGAAGTCCTAAAAATATGGTTATGAAACCCGCATTTGATCGAGGAAAAAGGACATAAAGGATAGTGGAAATGTAGGTAACTCATTCATGGATGAAAAGTACGTATCATTTCATTTCCAATGATATGTGGTACACCACGTGGTTCGTAACAATTTTGGATTTATGGCCTTGTGAAGTTGGAGGACCCCAAAGAATGATCTAGAAGCCCCTAGAAGGTCAACAAGAAGTTACGAGTCATTCATTAAGGGTAAATTAGTTGCAACAATAATTTAATTAAGGGTAAAGTGGCTGCAACAAGAGAGTGCGGTTTATCACTAAAATAAATGAAAGGGGTAAAATAGTTACAAGGTAGCCTCTAAAGGGAGTTACTTGGAAAGTATAAATAAGACTTCAAGAGACTCTTATTAACAACTATTGATCACATTGAATATGTATGTTGTAAAGTGTTATGGGAAGCTACTATTTTGACAGATATGAAGTAGTGAGTCTAAGGAAGCAAATTTTAGTGAAGAGAGAAGTTGCAGGATCCAATGGGACAAAGTTCAAGTTACTGTTCTAGGGTTTTCCTGAGGTTATATGTGATTTGTAGTGAAGGAGAGCGCGGAAATATGTGATTTTACAGAGCACATGGAACATATATGTTGAGAAAAATTGAAGTTCAAAAGATCAAATTCATCAGGTCAGCTATTGTTTGAGAGGTGTGGTTTACTGTGTGTGTTAGGGTCTATATTATGTAGTAGTCCAACACATAAATGTATTAGTAGTTCATCAGTATTTTATTTGGAAGACATTCTTGTGGATATTGGTATGAGGGTTTGAGGAATAAGGGTTTGTGTGGTAATATTGATGAAGTATAGTAGCAGTGATAGGTTATGGAAATGATAGTGATAGATTAGCAACAGGTTGATTGATTCCATGGTAGTGACAGGTTGTCTAAATTTATATTTATGGGTGGTTGGATGGGGAAAGAAAATGAGGTTCTAGCCTCCTTTTGGTTGGTGCCAAAGAATTAGGGAGTTGGAGCTTCCTTTTGGTTAGAGCCAGAAAACTAGGGGGTTGTAGCCTCCTTCCAGTTGTGAAAGGAAAATAAGGAGGTTGGTGCTTCCTATGAATTTATTTCTTCTAACATATAAGAAAAGGATTATGTGGTTTTCTCTTGCATTGGGTTTCCGTGTAAAATTATGGCGTACTATGTATTTTTGGTTGTTTATTGTTCATGATTTATTTATATTGTTGATGATACATTAAATGCTAATGTTAAATTGTTGAATACTTCTCATAAATTTAAATAATACACATTGTGGTTAAAAGTGGTAATAAAGTACTCATACTGATTCTCCCCCCCTTCTCAATATTCCAACAAAAGGACCTAGGAATATTTAGAATCCTTCTCTGAGCTGGTGTATCGTTATTTATACTCTCTGTATTCATTATGTCACCCCAATGGGATCTACAGGGTCCACCTTGACCCATACCATTTGTATTCCCCTGTTGTCCCACCAACGGTGTCAGCACCTCAAGCATCTATAGTTGAAACCTTGTTGTATATACCTCTCTTTGGGATTCCTTATTCTATCCCTTGACCATATATTTTAATATTTGGATCATATCCCTTTCATGTTTGTATCCCGTGCTTTCTTCTAGCTCTGATTTTGTGTGGTGTGCTTCTATTCCTCTTTCTAGTGACTCTCGAGAGGTTTGTCCACTACACTCTTTTCTTCTAGGAATTAATGTAGTCACAACCTTGCAGAACCACTAGCTCTAATACCATTGTAATTTCCTCGAACATGATAGGTGGGGAAATTATCTTTTATGTCCCAATTTTTTTATCCCTTCTTATGTGAATATGTTGTTAACTACTTAAAAAATAGTTTTCTCAATGAGGAATATTGTGAAACATATAGCATACATCCATTACACACAAAATAGAGCAGATAAAATGACATTTTATCATGGATGAAAACTCACAAAACTAGTACAATGATATCTAATGGTTGTAATACAAGTTGTAGAATACTCCTAAGCAATACAAATCTAATGGCTACCAGGAAGCTACACATTCTACTAAATAAATAACAGAGGGAAATCGGGAATGATTCCAATCCACTGTCCCAACACTCATTGATCCCGACACTTCTTTGATCCAGTAGTATACACTTTGCAAGTGTCCTTCCAATCCTTTTTTCATCCCCTTGCAAACCCGTTCTGACAAACTGCTATACTATCAATTTGCATAGGTCCTCATGGGAAGAATGTGAGGCTTCTAGCAGGGCGTCATGGGACAACCCTAGCTCAACCCGCGGGAGTGTCTCCTCCCACATATGCGTGAAATACCTTAGACACCTACATATCATACATTTGGCCTCGTCCTAAAACTCATCATAAACACCATTTGCGAGACGATATGCCTCCCAACTCTCTCCAACAAGAAACCAAACACAACAATGAACTTGAATGAGAAATTCAGATGAATTCTCGTCTTTGTATAGCTAGGGTGGATATAACGGCATCGAAAATAAACCTGCAGTGGAATGGTTTTTCCAAAAACCCCAATGAAAAGTCTGGATACAAGAGCACTCGAATAAGATATAAAATCATAATTCCAAATAGAAGGGTTACCCCTCTATTTATCCTTCCCTGTGCCTTCTAGATCTTTCCTCTTTTAGAGGAAATCAAACCCTCATTTTATTTTTCCCTCCAATTCCAATTAAATATAATTATTTATTTTATTTAATGTCACTTTTCGGATTTGTCATTATTTTAACCTAGTGACACTAAATAAATCTCCTTGACTTTCTTTTCTTATTGATTGTAGCCTAAGGGAGTGGTATAGGCTATTGAGTCATCCTCCATCAATTGAAAGGGGACATTATAGAGAGGCGGGGGAGAGGGAGATAATGGGAGATGGAGATTGA